>VDFB02141868.1:0-10729 GCA_007258455.2 Sequoia sempervirens
AATATATATTAAATATATTAATATAATATTAATATATATTAAATATATATTAATATTATAATAATATATGAATATATATATATATATATATATTAATACATAATAAATATTAATATATATCATATGTCAAAAGAAATCATAATTCTTAAAGTTCAAATAACGGATATTTGTTTTGTGTATTAGTGGGTTATACACTTGGACGAGCAACAATATATATTATATATATATTATATATTAATATATAATAATTAATATATATAATATATATTAACATATAATATATATTATATATTAAAATATAATATAGAATATATATTATATATTGATATATAATATATATTATATAACATATGACATTGTAATAACACTAGAGGTGACATATATCTATTTTGTAGGTGAAAATTGTTTAGACTTGGGGGCATGTCAATTGGTTCACATAACGGATATCAATTTGGAATGGATATCCGTTTAATAATGGATATTTGTTTTGTAAGTTTTATAAAAAACAAAAAAGGGACTGTTTTGAGTATTTCAACTATCCCTACATTCTTTTTGTCGTGAATTTCTCGTGTTTTCTATCTGCATCAAATGAAATTCAGCTTTTCAAAGATTCTCTAACACTTTTTTTAGAATTCCAATCATTTGTGTATGTTTTTTTATTTGTAGAATGGGGAGCAATAGTCGGCGTAAGAGAAAAGGTAAAAGGAAACTTACAACAGATCAAATTGAAGCATATAGAGCAAAAGATAGAGAAAGTCATAGGAAAAGAAGACAAGGTATGCAATATATTCAAATTGAAGCTTCTTTCGAACCATTGAATGTTAATTCAAGTGAAGATGAAATAGGAATTGAAAATATTGAACATCATATTCAAATTGAAAATGAAAATATTGAAATTGAAAATGTGGAAATTGAAAATGAAAATGTGAACAACATTGAGAATGAAAATGTTGTTGAAAATGTTATTGAAAATCTTGAAAATGAAAATGTGGTTGAAAATGAAATTATTTTTGACAATGAAAATGTTGTTCAAAATGAACCTTATGCAACACCTAATTACAAAAGAACCCCTAAATGGTTGGTTGAAATAGATGAGAACAAAATTGATAATCTTCAAGGAAAAAGGTCACAATGAATGGTTCGTTTTTGGGCTATGAAATTGTTAAATGAATTCTTTTCCTATAATACATTAACTAAATAATGCCAAATGTTTGTGAAATTACTTAAGATTTACAAAATGAGACCATTATTAAAAAAAATGAAGATTCGTCTTACAAAAAAAATCAGAAAAAAATAGTCTTGTTGTAAAAAATATTTTTAATGCTCTAACCTCTATTGGAAAGACTAGTAAGGAAAAAGCTAAAAGGGTTGCTTGAAGAGTCATCACAACCTCACTAGTAAGCAATCATTTGAAAAATTCTCATTTAATGAGACAAACTTGTATTGATTTTAACTTAAATCATAAAATATTGAATAAAGCACTGTCAGGAAGAGGAAGACTCGATAGTGCTCTTCAAAATGATACATGGGCTTTTAGTGGGAGGCTTCCACGTGTTGATAAAAAGCTAACCGATAATGTAAATATGAAAATTGAACAATATTGGAATTATCACTCTAGAGTATCACCAAATGTAAAAGATGTTTTAAAGTTACGAATTGGTAATCGAGATCGTACACCACATCCTAAACATTTTTTGGAATGTAGCCAAATAATTTTGTACAATTTTTTTTGTCAAGAACATCCACATTTGTAAATATCGCAAAGGGATTTTGAGTCTTGCAAGCCATTTTATTGTGTTCCTATTAAGGTTTGGAATACATGTTGTAAATACCATGTTGATTTTTCAATGTATCATGAATTGTTATGCCATATTCGTTCTACTATGCATACTAATGAAATGTTGTAGGAGTGTCATGCAGTGCAACTTCCCAAGTCATCCAGGGAGTTGTTAGATTCATTTTTATGCATTAGAGGTGATGGTTGCTTATTTTATAGAAATGATTGTTTAAATGAAATGTGTTTGCAATGTGGTGGTTTATCGAAGTTTGTAACATGCTTTCATGAGGGCATCGATCATGATTTTGGTAACAAAATTGTTGAGAAACACAAGTATGAGACAATGAAATACACATTGAAGAGTGGAGGTGAGCATTCTAGATGTGATTTGGTTGCAAAAGAGGTAAGTATTGCTGATTTTATTTCAGATTTTAAGAAAAATCTTTTCTATAAGTATGCAAGGCATAGCCATAGGTCGCAGTGGTTGGATAGACAATTCAGGATGTGTAAGGACTCTTTCCCATTAGAACTATTGTATCTGTAGTTGATTTTGCTAAAAATTACACATTGCAACCACAAAATGAAGTTCAATCACAATATTATAATTCTATTCAAATTGCTAATTTTGTCCACATAACGTATATGCATGCCCCTGATAGTACATAAGAGGACATGAAGATAATCATGGAGTACCATTTTTACATGAGTGATGATAGATCTCATTCATCCAAGTTTGTACAACATTGTTTTGAAATTTTTTTTTGAGTTCTTGTAGGAAAAAGGAATTGCAATGGGTCAACATTTAATTTGGTCAGATAATTGCACAGGGCAATTCAAGAATGCTTGAATGTTTTATTGGTTAAGCAAGATGCATATAGAGAGGGGTGTACCACATAGTTGGAGTTTTTTCAAAGTTGGGCATGGAAAAGGAAAGCATGATGGTGTAAGTGCATGTGTTAAGAGAGCTTTGGTTAAGGAACAAATGAAGATTAGAGGTGGTGAAACATTCAGTGATGACATTCTACTATGGATTGGTGTACTTATGCACTATCACAAGGAGGTATGCTTGATTCACAAGTGTGTAGGTTCTTTTGGTTGGTTGAGGAGGGCATAGTGGGAGAAAAAATGGAATGTCAAACAATTAGAGGTTCTTCAAAGATGCATTCAGTTCGAAGCTCAGATGTGAGTGCATAGACCATATGGACACGAGAGATGGCTTGTTTTTGTCAGAATTGCATTCAGTGTGATTGGGATTAGTGCAAGTCAAGTGAATGGGTAGATACATGGATTCCATAGTACCTAACCCCTTTATCTATAGCACAATCCTCATTACAAGATGTAATGGAAAGTTCACTTGACTACGATCATCTCTCAAATATTGTACAACCAAGACATGTCTATGTAGTTGTAGCACCACACAAGAATGAAGAGGGATTGAACTATTGGTTGGAATGATGTGTACAGGAAAATAAAAAGTTATCACAACCGATGACAGATGATGATGGCTTCATGTATCCTATAGGTTTAGTTTTTGTTTCTTGAACTTGATTGCATTACCATTTCATCATTGTTTAGGTTGTTTACAATAATATAGATTTTTTATTCTAAGTATATTTAGATGTTGATAAGAAAGTTATGATCACACAGGTTCAGTTGTTGTTTTTCAAAACTTGGTTGCGAACATATATGATTAGAAATAATGACGTACCTGCATTTGAAGATTATGAGAAACACAAAACCATTATGATGTATTTTCACCTTGTTATAGCAACAAATGTTAAGTTATTGAGACATCATGCTAGACCAAAAATAAAAAAACTATGGACAATTAGTAGTGTTGATCATGAAGCATTATTGGAAACTCTGAAGGTAAGAGATGACCTTGCAGGCACACTTGAGTAGCAGATCATTTGTTGTATGGAATATGTATGATATTATTCATCACATTTTGATATTGTTTATCTACTAAGGTTCATTATTTAGGTTGTTTAGAATAATATAGATTGGTTATTCTAAGCATCTTTTATAGTTTGCATTACCAATTCATCATCATTTAGGTTATTTAGAATAATATAGATTTGTTAGTCTAAGCATCTTTTCTATTGTGACAATATGTATTTCTCATTTGAAGTATATTGCGATGTTCCTAGCATGATAGATCATGAACCTGCTGTAACAATAGCCAGCTCTGATCCTTTGGGAGAGGTATGCGACAAATTAGAATAATATAGATTGGTTATTCTAAGCATCTTTTATAGTTTACATTACCAATTCATCATCATTCAGGTTGTTTAGAATAATATAGATTTTTTAGGCTAAGCATCTTTTCCATTGTGACAGTATAGATTTCTCATTTGAAGTATATTACAATGTTCCTAGCATGATAGATCATGGACCTGCTGCAATAATAGCCAGCTCTGATCCTTTGGGAGAGGTATGCGATAGATTAGAATAATATAGATTGGTTATTCTAAGCAACTTTTATAGTTTTCATTACCATTTCGTCATCAATTAGACCGTTTAGAATAATATATATTTTTTATTCTAAGGAACTTTTCTATTATATGTAGTTTGACTGCTACCTTAATGGTTTGTACAGGTGGTTGTCACTCCAGAACATCAACATGCTTCTCTTGTGGAAGACTATACCGACCGCGAAGGTAATGCATGCTCTATTTCCTTCCCCTATTGGGAAATGACTATGTATTAGGGCCATTTGTTATATGCCTACATGGCATTTTGTAAATCCTATAGTTGATAGCAATTATTGAATGATAATATCATGCATATTATGTGCACTTTATGTGTATTCAAGTTTATACTTTACAAATTATGTTTATACTTTTTCACTTATGAGTATTGCAATGTATACTTTATGACCTAGATGTTTTAATGCGTATACTTTGTATTCATGTGTGTAGTTCATGACTTAAGTGTATTTGAGTATTGTAATGTATACTTTACGACCTATGTGTTTTAATGCATATACTTTGTATTCATGTGTGTAGTTCACAACTTAAGTGTATTTGGGTAAATGAATCACTTTTTCACTTACTCAGAAAGAACAAAATGAACCCTAAACCCCTTTGCACCTTTACATCGCATCCATTTGACCCTTTTTCCATCTATTGAAAACTTGATACCACAGGAAAATGCCTCTGAGATAGCAAAAATCGAGAGAGGTTATTGTAGAGGTTCCCAACATAATTCCATAGCCTTAGAAGGAGAGTCTATAGGCATCACAATTTCTAAGAAATAGCCCTTTAAAGATTTCTCCCTTTTAACACTTTGGACTCTTAAGGGAAATCACCGGTCCAATGTAGCTCAGAGTGAGTCGGCATATTTGGGTGCAAAAAAGGACCATCCCTAGTGTAAACGTACCTATCCGAACATGTTGGAATAGTCCATTTGGTTGTACGAGTTGTAGAACAAAAGTTGCACCACTTTGCAACTTTACACTGATTGCATCTAACAACTTTTTTCCTCAATTAAAAACTCGTCATTGCGGGAAAACGCCTCCAAGATAGCAAAAACTGAGAGAATTTATTGCAGAGGTTCCCAACACAATCCCATAGCCTCAGACGAAGAGTCTGTAGGCATCATAGTTTTTGAGAAATAACCCTTCAAAGATTACTGCCTTTTAGCACTTTGGACTCTTAAGGGAAATCGCTAGTCCAATGTAGCTCAAAGTGATTCAACATATTTGGGTGAAAAAGAGGACCATCCCTAGTGTAAATATACCCATCCGGACATGTTGGAACAGTTCGTTTGGTCGTACGAGTTATAGAATGAAAGTTGCACCACTTTGCAACTTTACACTGCTTGCATCTGACAACTTTTTCCTCAACTGAAAACTCATCACTGCGGGAAAACACCTCCGAGATAGAAAAAAATGAGAGAGTTTATTATAGAGGGTCCCAACACAATCCCATAGTCTCAGATGAAGAGCTTGTATGCACCATAGTTTTTGAGAAATAACCCTTCAAAGATTGTTGTCTTTTAGCACTTTGAACTCTTAAGGGAAATCGCCGGTCCAATGTAGCTCAGAGTGATTCAACGTATTTGGGTGCAAAAGAGGACCATCCCTAGCGTAAACGTACGTATACAGGCATGTTGGAATAGTTTTTTTCATCCTACAAGTTACATAATGAAAGTTGCACCACTTTGCAACTTTACACTGCTTGCATTTGACAACTTTTTCCTCAACTAAAAACTCATCACTCTGGGAAAACACCTTCGAGATAGAAAAAACTGAGGGAGGTTATTATAGAGGGTCCCAACATGATCCCATAGTCTTAGATGGAGAGTATGTAGGCATCATAGTTTCTGAGAAATAACCCTTCAAACATTGCTTCCTTTTAGCACTTTGGACTCTTAAGGGAAATCGTCGGTCCAATGTAGCTCGGAGTGATTTAGCGTATTTGGGTGAAAAAGAGGACTATCCCTAGTGTAAATGTACCCATCTGGATGTGTTGGTATAGTTTGTTTGGTCCTACAAGTTTCAAAACGAAAGTTTCACCACTTTGCAAATTACACTGCTTGCATTTGACAACTTTTTCCTCAACTGAAAACTCATCACCGTAGGAAAAAACCTTCGAGATAGAAAAAACCAAGAGGGGTTATTGTAGAGAGTCTCAAAACGATCCCATAGCCTTAGAAAAAGAGTCTATAGGTGTCACGGCTTCCAAGAAATAGCCCTTCAAAGATTGTTGCCTTTTAGCACTTTGGACTCTTAAGGGAAATCATCAGTCCAATGTAGCTCAGAGTGATTCAACATATTTGGGTGGAAAAGAGGACCATCCCTAGCATAAATGTACCCATCCAAATGTGTTGGAATAGTCTGTTTGGTCCTACAAGTTGCAGAATGAAAGTTGCACCACTTTGCAACTTTACACTACTTGCATCTCACAACTTTTTCCTCAACTAAAAACTCGTCACCATAGGAAAAAACCTCTAAGATAGCAAAAAATGAGAGAGGTTATTGTAGAGGATCCCAAAATGATCCCATAGCCTTAGAAAAATATTTTGTAGGCGTCACGGTTTCTGGGAAATAACCCTTCAAAGATTTCCAACTTTTAGCACTTTGGACTCTAAAGGGAAATTGCTAGTCTAATGTAGCTTAGAGTGATTTTGCATATTTGGGTGCAAAATAAGACCATCCCTAGTGTAAACGTACCCATCCAGATGTGTTGGAATAGTCTGTTTGGTCCTACGAGTTGTAGAACGAAAGTTGCACCACTTTGCAACTTTACACTACTTGTCAAAATTGCAACTTATTGTCGAATGATGGAAGTTCAAGAGTCATCTTGTTGTAGTTCATTGGAAAAAAATTGGAAGTTGTTTGGTCATGTTTATAATGCTTTTAAAAGTCCTTGTGAATGTTTAAAGAGGAATTAGCCATTGAGAATTTCAATTTTGAATACTAAAATCACTATTTTCTCAGAAATTTCTATGTTTTGCATTATAATCTGCAGATTGAAGGCACTGTACTTGCCCATACAAGAATTTATTGCTCTAAAAGTGGTGGTATTTGGTGAAGGATTGTTGTAACTTCAATTTGCATCCAACCTTTTATATTTTCATTGAGTTTAAAGCATCTTTGAGGAAAATTACTGTTAAGGAGTCTTTATGACCAGTTTAATGGTTTTGAAGACTTGAAAATGAAATAATTGACCATTCCATCTATTGTAACTACTTTGGCTTGGTGGAATGGCCCAATTAGCTAGGAATTAGATGTTAGAATGGTTTGGGAGAGTAGGGAAGGTCAATTGAGGTTTGGGCATGATGCCCTAGATGCAAAAAGTGTGGTTTTTGAGTGAAATTGGGAGGTTTAAGGGTGTTGGTGATTGAAATATGTTGGGGCAGCAATTTATAAAGGTGTATTAAGCATATGCAGACTTCTATAAACATGTTTGAGGTGTTGTTTGAGTGAGATAAGTGTGGAAATGTATACTTTCAATAAACCCCCTTATAATCTAGGAAAAATGAGGGTTTCATGATTGAGGGACTTAGATGGCATTTACAAGGATGATAGTTGTGGAATTTGGATGTTTATAGCCTAGTGAGATACTGTCCAAAGGAATCTTGGAGGAGCAGCAATTTTAAAGAGTTATTTTACAAATTTGGGCTAATTGGAGCCTTGTTCAATGTAATAGTTCAATTTCAGTGGGGTTGTTCCAAAACAAGCACATTAGGTTTTGAGATATGTTAAAGAGAAGGGTAATGGGTGTCTCTCACAACATTTTTTTTTGTGGGTTTGAGTTGATTTTTTGAAGATATTGATTCTTACTCAAGATGATTTTATACCTTTTACATGTTATTATGCTTCAATTAACATTAAGTGACATTGATTTTTATCAAGATGATTATAATACTTTTGAATGAACACTGTAACATGAAATGCATTTCATTAAGTTGTATCCACTTTTCATTAATTTTAACTTCTTTTGAAATAAAAATCAGTTGCACACTTCATTACATGAGTTTAAAAAACAAAATAATGTCAAATGTAAATTCATTCAACATAGATTGAAATCATGGGTATTCTCAAAATGAGTGTTTGATAAAAATGTATTGGTAGACATGTATGAAAAATGTATAGAAAAGGAGATTCATTGTTTAAAAAATCTCCTCAAAGAAATAGATGGATTACCAATTGTAATTCATAAGTTCTATTAAAATGTTATTTCATTAATTTATAACATACATTATCAGTCATAAATTTAAACCATTCTAAGATAAATATACATTCAATTTTGAAAATTCAAAGTAGAAATACATGCACATGAGGAAAAAATTAGATCGAATATCAATTCTTATATATCAAACTGTAGAATAATTGTGTTTGTGCATATACAAATTTGGCATATGCCTACTCAGAACAAGTTTTACAAGTTTTACAAATTTTGGCATATATGCCATCTCAAGATCTATCAAACCCTAAGTACAT
Source organism: Sequoia sempervirens (assembly GCA_007258455.2). Classification (NCBI taxonomy): domain Eukaryota; kingdom Viridiplantae; phylum Streptophyta; class Pinopsida; order Cupressales; family Cupressaceae; genus Sequoia; species Sequoia sempervirens. The sequence goes on from VDFB02141868.1 coordinate 8,727, forward strand.
GTTAATCTATATCATATCCTAATCCTATGCTGGACCATCAAAATCGAGCCTCCTTGAAGAAGTTAGATGATTTGAAGTTTCTTGCACAATAATATTTCAAACCACAAATTAGATTATGTGAATGGTTGACAAGATAGACTAGTAAATAGAAACTTATATACCATCATTTATAAATTATGAATTTAACATCAAAATCAATATACATGTAGTACCCCTCCATTCTCACCTGGGATGTGCAGGTAGTCTAGCTAAGGAATCAGAAGAGGAAGATGGGACAAGAGCTTCTAATGGTATTTTTGTGAGTATGATATTACATTATGATTGCATTTAATTGGTGATGCTTTTATATAGATGCAGTATTAGGTGGTGATGCAGTGAATTAGTAATTGTTTCATGATGATATGAGGTGATTTGTATATCTTAGTGATGTTTTATATTTGATGTTGTAGTTGCTAATGTGGTTATGGTGAGGGGATGGCGTAGCATCACTCATTCGCGAGTGTCCTGCTACGCTGCGATTCATTCTCACGAGGTGCTTGTATTTAAATAAATATATTGTGCACAACATTTTTTTATGCAGGATTGTAGGAACTAAGCCTCGATTCCACCTGCTTTGTCAGGATAGGGCGAGCATTAAATTGTCCCAACAGGTATGATGTTGAAACAAAGATGACAAGGAAGTCTCCCCATCCCAATTTTGTCAACCCATCATGAGTCTAGTGGTATTGTGTGTCCTTGATTTTGGTTATTTTGGTATTATGTGATAGTTTTCTATCGTGAGTTGTATTTGTGTTGTTATGTATTTGGGTGGATTAATAGTATTATTTAATTTAAATAATTAAATAATTAAAATAAGTGTTATTAGTTAGTTATTGGGAATAACTTTATTAAAATTAAAAAGTGTTAAACTAAAAGTTATGTAACTAATTTAAGATAAATAAATTAATTGTGTAAATAACATTATTTATAATTTTAAAACTTGACATTTTTATAATTTAATGTAAATAGTAAGTTGAGGATAAATAATAGAATAAAATATTTAAATAATTAATAATGTGTCAACTACAAGTTGAAATTAATAAAAATAGAAATTTATAATTTAGAGATTTTATTTTAAAAAAAAATCAAAAAAAGAATAAAAAGAACAAATGCATGCCTGTTTTATTTTTTCGAAAACTTAAGAGAATGGAAAATTGCTATTTTATTCTGATTTTTGGGTTTAAAAAAAAAGAAAAAAAAAAGAAAAAATGGGAAAAGGCTCTCAGGGAAGTTCTAGGCGGGGGATGGTTTTGCACATCTTCTAGAAGATGAAATCTTTGGGAAAAGTTTGGGAATCGAAATACGAAAGCTCAGCTTCAATCTTCATCAATTCGAGCTTGAGGATCCAGGTTCTTTATTTTAAATGTTTATTTAAATTGTATTGTTAAAATATTGTCTGTACAAAATTGTAGATGTTTATTTTAGTTTTGTAAAAAAATTTTTTTTTAGATAATTTGATTATATATTTTGAAATATTGTGTGTTAATTTGTTGTGAATTTTTGTAAAATCTTTGTAGAAGGATCGTGAAAATTTTAGATCCTCTGTAGGGAAATGAATTTAAAATGGTAGGAAATTCAAAAAGAAAAGAATAGATAATTTAGAAAATCTTACATATAATTTAGAAAACCTCTGTAGGATTAAAAACAAATAAATCCTCAAATAAATTAGGAAAAATGAAATCCTATGATAAAATAATAAATATTTTTTTGTAGAAAACAGTAGAGACATAGGGTCACTAAATTTATCATAACTCACAATTTACGAATTGGGTATGGTTGATTTTTTTATATGTTTTAAAATACTTGATAACCCACCTTCAGTAAAACGTTTAGAAAAACCTAAATCCGAAAACAAAAGTTATTCAAGTCGCAATACACTAGTTTTATTATTAGTATTGTTTGAATATAGTAAATTATTTTTAATGTATTAAACAATAAGTATTTATATATATGTTTAATTATAT
>VDFB02141871.1:0-68817 GCA_007258455.2 Sequoia sempervirens
AAACCAAAAGAAAGCAACCCCTAAAATAACTATGTACAAAGAATAGTTGTAAACAACTTAGTCTAGGAAGTAATGCTTCAGATACTGCCCATTGATAGGCAATGGGACATCCTCCCTAGTGAGAGTCTTCAAGCAAAACACATTATCTCCCAAAATCTCTGAAATATGGAAGGGGCCAAGCCAAAGCTTATCAAATTTTCCATGTTCTCCCCTTTTTTCATGTGCTTTATTCCAATATAAGACCATATCAGAGATTCTGAATGATTTCACCTTGGCCTTTCGATCAAACCATCTCTCAATGATGCCTTGGTGCTTAGCAAAGTTCTCTAACGCTTCATCTCTCTTCTCTTCAAGTTGTAGAAGCTTAGCCAAATGAGCCTCACGTCTGTCCCCTTCATCATAATAATCATTAATGAATTACAAAGTCGGGATTTTTAGCTAGATTGGGAATACTAGTTCAAGACCATACACAAGATGATACAAAGAGGTTCCTAGAGAAGCTTTATTTCTAGTAGGATATGCCCAGAGAGAAAATCTGAGTTGGGTATGCCAATCTTTGGGATTTCTTTCTAACAGTTTGTGGATGACTGTCAAAAGATTCTTGTTTGTGGACTTAGCCAAACCATTTCCTTATGCGTAATAGTTGGAAGCAAACTTAATGATGATACCATGATCAAAATACCATCTAGAAAACCTATATGAAACAAATGCAGAACCATTATCATAGACTAAGGCATTTGGACAATCAAAACAATTGATAATACTTGATTCTAGAAAATTGATCACTACTTCAGAAGTACACTTCTTACAAGCAAGAGCTTCAATCCACCTAGTAAAATAATTAGTTACAGTAAGAATGTACCTGCGGCCTACAGAGGAAGGTGGGTTAATTGGACCAATGAAGTCCAAACCCCACTACCTGAATGGTTTTACCTCAATTACTGGTTGAAGTGGAAGTGTTGAATGCTTCTCCTTGGTGGCTGCAATTTGACATACATGGCAGGTTCTTACATGATTATGTACATCTTTAAAAAAAGTGGACCAACAATACCCTACCCTTAAGATCTTATTTGCAGTAGCTGGTCCAGAACCATGGCCTATGCCATACTTGTCATTGAATTCTATCATCACCTATGTAGCTTCCTCTTTTCCAAGATAGCGAAGGTAAATTCCTTCATGATTCTTCTTATATAGGATAGCTCCTTTCAACATATAGTTGTCACTCTTCAAATACAACACTCCCCACTGTACAGTGTTGAGATGGTCAAGATGATTTTGATTCAAAAAATAATAGACAATGTCATCATACCATTCATCTGGAGAGACATCTTGAAGGTGATATTACTGGGCTGTGAGATCAGGACCAATTTCAGCCATAGCCTTAGTCAATCCTTTCCCCCTCACAAGCTTCATGGGTTGTATTTTGATGTCATACTCCTACAAAATTGTAACCCATTTATCCCTTCGCTCTCCTAGTTCATTTTGCATGAGCAGAAGCTTGACTGTAGGATCAGGTACTATCGCAAAGACCTTGTTTCTAAGGATGTAATGTTGAAATTTCTTCACACCTCTGACTAGAGCATAAGCCTTTTTTTCTACACTGGGGTACCTCAATTCTACATCTTTTAATGGAGTACTCATAAAAGATATAGGATGCTCACTTCCTTGGTGAAATTTCTGAGTTAACATACCAACACAAGAATGATGAGATGCAAACGAATATATGTAGAAAGGCTTGGAATAATCTGGACTGACCAATACTAGGGCATCAACTATTTCCCTCTTAATTTCTGCAAAATCCTCTTTCACTTCAGCACTCCATTCAACTTTTGCATCCTTCTTCAACATTGCATTCAAAGGTTTAACTATTTCTACAAATCTAGTAATAAACTTTATGACAAAGTTGATTTTCCTAAAGAAGGATTTCATCTCCTTTTTACTAGTTGGGGGCTAGATCTTCATTATAGCCTCTATTCATTCTGGATCAATAGATATGCCTTCTTCTGAGATAACATTTCCTAGCAACTTCCCCTCAGTGTCTTCAAAGATGCACTTCTTAGGATTAAGTGAAATACCAAATTCTCTGCACCTTTGAAATACTTTGCACAAATTTGCAATATGATCACCTCGTTTCTTGGAGAAAACCATTAAATCATCCATATAGATAATGATGCACTTATTGATGATATCCTTGAAGGAAATTTCCATGGCCCTCTAAAAGGTTGATCCTACATTGATTAATCCAAAGGGAATTCATCTATACGCAAAGGTACCTCACTTTGTGCTGAAGGTAGTTTTGTGTCTATCTTCGTATTACACCATAACCTGATTATACCCTAGGTATCCATCTAGAAAAGACATCATCTACGATCCATTAATGATTTGTAACACTTCATCCAATGATGGGATAGGGTAGTTGTCCTTTTCTGTGGCCTCGTTTAGGTTTTTAAAATCAACGCAAAGCCTCATTTCTCCATTTTTCTTCCTTACTGGAACCAAGTTAGCAACCCAAGTAGAGTTCCTGACTGGAAATATGATGTGAGTAGACAATAGCTTCTATACTTCTTTCTGGATAATTGGTTCCAATAAGGCATTAATCGGTCTCTACCTTTACCTAAATGGCTTAGCACCTGGTTTGAGAGGAATATTGTGTGTAATGATTGAGGTATCATATGTTTTTAGATCTTCATAACTCTAGGATATGATGTCTTGATATGCATGAAGTACATCAATTATTCCCCTCTTTTCTTCTAGAGTACACACCTTCCCAATGAAAATGTTCTTAACATTATCTAGAGTTCCCATATTATAGGTATCACACTTGCTACTAAGGGAATCCTTCTTAGTTTGTTGCTCCTGATCCTTTATTCTATCTAGATCAAAGATTCTGTCTAGCTGTACCATCCCTCTTGGAATGGTGTTTGTTTTCAGGTTAATAACTCCTTCCAAGTCCATTTTTGCTTCCTGAGGCTCCACCTCATCAATTATCTGAGTAGTGAACACATCAAAGATTGTAATGAAATCAAGGATATGCTTATCATCTTCAAATACCTAAAAATTGGCTACATTATCAGGCATTGAGGGTAGTGGAGTGAGCTCCACAGTGAACTTCTTCAATCCAGAGAGTGATAAGGGTTGCAAAGTACTTGTTGCTTGTGCCAGGGCATCTGTTGTTTGATTCTTGATGTGGGGTATCAATTGAATGTTAACAGCATTAAACCCCTCAATAATATCCCAAAATCTATGTCCGTAATTAGTCATCCTTCGGTCATGACATGAATACTGCTTTCTGACTTGCCTAACTACTAGCTCAAAATCTCCAAAAACTTGCATGATTTTACTTTCTTTCTTAATGCCATCAGTAGTCCATGAATTAAGGCTTTGTATTTAGCTATGTTATTAGTGCAATGGAATTGAAGTTTGTGAGCAGCAAAAAAGGTTTTACATCTAGGACTGATCAACTTAAATCCAACTCCAACACCTTTTTTAGACTTGGATACATCAAATCTGAGTGTCCAACAACTAGCCATCCTTGATCCTTTCGTTCTATCCTCATTAGCTTCGTTGCTTCTTGGAGATTCTTTTTGGGGCATTGGCCTTTTACCTTTAGGATCATCCTGGATACTTTGTACACTTATCCTGACAACTGGAGATAGATTAATGTAGTTTTCTATTTACTCCACTACTATTTGGAAAAGGAAACATTCTAATTCTGAGTGAGAGGCATTGTGGACCCTGCACCAGTTTGGAAGAAGTAGTTATTTGAAAGTCATGTCTCTACCTAGTTGGATTTGGTCTTGTATGCACTTCTAAATAAACTCTTGAAAGCTTTCCAACAAGTTGAGTTGGCCATCTTCTTGATCATCACCCTCCTCTATTGACTCTACCAATGCTCGAGTGCTACTAGATTCTGATTTGAGCTCATTGGGTACACTTTGTAGTATGAAGATTTCATCTGTACCCAGTTCTAGAGAAGGGGCTACCAGTACATAATTCCCTAAATTGACTTTTGATACCAATATCTCATTTGAAGTATTCTAATATTCAGTGATCACATACTTCATCCTTGGTTCCCTCTCAATCCTAATTTGGTTTGGTACTCCTTTCCAGGGAAGCCACATGTGAGAATGATCAGTCGACACATATCCATTTAATGCCTAAGTGAAATCCCTTCCTAGGATCAAACCATACGTATTGAAGGAATATCTGCCACTTGAATGTTAATGATTTGTTGAATCCTAGGGTTTGATGCAATTTTCATGGGAATCATATTAAGTTCTCCTACCGCATTCACCTTTGTCTTGTCCAACTGAGTGACCTTTCATTGAGAGGTTGCAAGAGTAATACCTAAGGCTCTACAGACAACAAAAGGCATGACATTTGTGGAGGCTCCTGAGTCTAAAAGGTTGTTATGTAAGTTTTTCCCAAAGAGGAAAATATAAATCAGAAAAGGATGAGTTCCAGTATTTCCTTGAACTAAACTCATAGGAGTGTCAACTTGTGCAACCTGACCCCTATCCTTTTCTTTTACTTTATCTTTAGATTTCCCTTGACTCTAATATTTTGGTGTTTTTGAACTAGGGGTCTTCCCAACTACTTCATTAACTATCCTATCTTGAGGGACCACATGGGTTTTAAAAGTTCCTAAGAATACATTTCTAATAATAGGAACCCTTAACAATTCAAAAGAAGAAAGACTTACCTTCAATTTATTGAGTTCCTTAGCTACATATTCACCCAATTATTCTATGCTCATGTCAACATAGGTGTCTTTGGGATAATCTACCAAATTCCCCTTGCCTTCATCAGTGTTCTTTCCCTTAGAGGAATCAGACTATCCTCCCTTTGAAAAATAATGTGTTGGAACATGAGGATAGGATGGATTATTACTGGCATGTGGGTCAGGCGATGTAGTGAAGTTATTTGGAGGAACTGATGTAGTGAATGGACCTCCAACTTTCCTACTCCTTAAATAATAATTTCTGGTACTTTGTTGGAACATTTGGACCTCTTCAATGCCAATTTCTTCCTCATATAAAGGACCTTTATCATTTCAGTACCTTCATGGAACAATCGTGAAATCTCATCTTCATTGCATACTTGTTCCACCTTGTCATTTGCTTCATTCAGTTCTTGCTCTGGTCCATTCTCTTCACTTCATGGAAAAGGAGCATGATTCAACACCAACACTGGAGAATCATAAGGGCCAAATGGTACAAATTCTTAATTACTAGAATTATTTTCAACCTCATATTGAAAGATGGATGCAATAGTCTTGAACTTAGGGAAATCTAGCTCAGAATGTTGATTTGTCTTGTCGAGTCTACACCACCTTGACAAGGTCGCCTTAGCTAAATACACACCACTTGAAGGTTTCTCTTGATTAGATGGTTGGTCTAATGGATTAGGAACACCCCCATTATTTGGCCTCATATTCCACATTCTGTTTTTCCTAGGTGGTTGTATTCTATCAAATCCCTGGCCACCTAAATGTCCTCTATCAATTTTTTGTCTAGATGACTACCCTCTATCGAAGTTATGTCCATATCCTTGCACAAAATCCCTATTTTCCCTATTGTAGTTGGTTTGCATATTTCTCTAGGTAGCCTGAAGTTGACTATTATGGTTCCTCAGATAAGTTACTTCCATATTCAGCTTCTTGACTTGCTCTGTTAGCTCATCTAGCATTTCTTTGTCAGGATTACTACAAGCTGTAGATCCTGCATTGTTCTGAGAATATCCTAGTGGTGTCCCTAAGCTGAGTGACTAATTCAGTAACTCATAATTTTGTAGATAAGTGGGGAAATTAGACTATTGTTGTGGATTGAGGGGCTGATTGAAATTTTGAGGATAACTAGGCATTGGTGGAGCTTGATTCATTGGAGGACCTAGGTGTGGGACCAAGGGCAGTTGTGGTACTAGATTCTTGATGGTTGTATGATTGGTCAAAGCTTGATTAAGTGCTTGAATTTTTCCAGGGTGAGCAGCTGGTCCCAAAGATGGAAAAGGTCCTAACAAATGTTTCCTCAAGTCTGTACTAACCTTGAATGCTTCTGTATAAGCACCAAGCAAAGTGTTAGGAGGATTAGGTCTCCATTTAAGGAAGGTAGTGGTAAGGTTGTCAAGGGCTTCATAGTAAAATTCCAAATTAGTAGCATCATCCACAACATAGGGAGCCTATAGCCTAGTGTATGCACAATGCAATCTATTATTGAATGACCCTATAGGCTCATTGACTTCCCTCTTAACCTTAGTGAACTACAGATATAGCTCATTATCACTGATAGGAATTTTAAACTTCTGCAGAAATGCATTCTCAATTTTAGTCCAATTGTGGATGGACCCAACAAGCAAATGATTATACCAGTAAAAATCATCTTCTCCTAGGGAATATGGGAAGAGTCTGCATGCAACATCCTCATGATTAATTCCCCTATCCCTAAGGTAGGTCTGGAAAATCCTAATGTGCTCTTTAGCTGTCCTATTAGGGTCATTGACATGAAAATTGGAGAAGAAATGTTCAGGATTCTTTGGCATTACATTGTAGTTGTTAAAGGACAAGGGTGAAGGGTTGTTTACCAAGAGATCCATTGGTGGTGGGGGACGTGGTAGTGGTTGATTAATAGCTAGTTGGGGCTGCTAAATGGGAATGACTTTAGAATCAAATGAAGATGGACTGGAAGAGGGTGAGGATGATGGAGAAGATGGAAATGGTGGAGTAGATGATGATTCTCCCCTTCTTCTAGTCCTTCTTGACCTATTAGTGGCTTGTAACTCTTGGAAATCTTACTCCCCTAGTGTAGATCTGGTTCTTCTTTGAAATCTATGAGGATAAATTATAGATAGAAAATGCTCCAGCTTGCTTATCCAGGCCCTCTTCTAGCGCTAATTTGTTGATGATTTTTTCTGCACATCAACAACTTAGACAAAATATAATATCCTATCTCTCTTGAAAGGTAAATCTCTATTAGAAAGCCTCAATAGATAACCCCAAGGTCTCTAATGTTAGGTCTTGACAATAGAAAAATAAGTTAGTGATGATGTGAGAATACTGGTAATCACAAGGGACCTTATAGAACAAATTCTAGAAACTTCAAATTCATCAAATCTTGCAATATGTTGATGCTTTCAATCCTAAAATTAACCCAAATTTTAAAGAAAGAGAAAAAGATAAAAGGGTTTAGAGAAATTTCTAAAACTAAACTTAAGATGAATTGTGCAAAAAATCAAACACTTAAAGTGGACCAATCCTTCAAAACTAATTCCTGCTTGACCTAGATCAAACCTGCAATCTCACAGAAATAGTGCAATCTTCTGAGGAAATAAAGATTTTCAGATCATGGAGCATTCACACAAATCAACCTTATTTTGTAATTTAAATGAATAAATACCCACAATTGAACTCAACATATAAATTTAAGGCCCAGGCTAACTTTACACAACAACTTACAATCAAAAAGTTACTAAAAGTATGGACCAAGGATTTCTCAAACACTTCAAATCTTAAACCATTAACACAATTGCATCACATCTAAATCTAAGATCTAACATGCAACCACAACTTTTAAAGCAATTTCTTAGAGATTTGGAAAAAAAAGCACCATGTAAAGTGAATAACATAAGAAAGAGCACCAATGAACAATGCCTTTACTTATATTAAATCACCCAAGTTTGCAAAAAATCAAGTATCCACAATGTTTCAACACTTGCTCTCAGAAAATACTAACTCCTAGCTCAACTCTAACTATTCAAACTATGTCTAACCCCTTCAAATGAAGTTGGGGCCTCAATTTATAGAGAAATTACATTAGGTCGGCCAAGCAGGTTGGCCTAGAAAGTTTTCTTAAAATAAAATTACATTAAATGTTTGTAAACTAGCTCTAGGTTGACCTGGACCCTTCTAGAAATATTCCTTTTAATGGTAAAAAACTCAAGGTTTCCCATTCTAGCTATATAGGCACAAATTCCTAGGCGGATAGGCAGATACAAGTTGGCTATTTTCTCCTTTATTGGCTTCTAATTTGTTGGACAACTCTTTGACTTTTTCTAGTATTTCCACCATATATGTTGGATCTGGGACTGGAATAAATTTAACTCTTGTCTTATGAGTTTTGTATTCTTCTAAATATTGGGGCATCATTTTATTCCATTCAACCTGCAACTTATGATATTTATCTACCTTTGAGATATAGATAGTTGCATCCTCTAGATTGTCTTTGGTGATAGGAGCACTATCAAAAGGGGCATAAATTTCATTCCACCATGCCTATAATCTATTGATGTTCATGTTATTTTGACCAAAATTCCTTCTCCCAGTCATTATTTCCAGAAAACTAATACAACTATTATATATTTCCTTCATTTTTCTCTGTAGCTTCATTATCTTCTTTAAGGCCTTAGAGAGGGGCTCTTTCCTATAATCCCAAACTTCTATCCACTCCTTCACCTTACCAATTTCATTAGAGGAAAATATTTTCATCTTGGCCAATTCATCTTTAGGCACTTGTAAGATTTTCTTCAACTCTCCAATAGTTGATTCATCACCCTTTTTGCAATTTGAAGAAAATTGGGAAGTGTCCTCTAGAAATTCAGTAGCCTTAGCATGGATATTGAAGATTTTCTCAATTGATTCATCTCTCCTACTACTGATATCATGTAACCACCCCTGAGTGCAATGAACAGAGGAATTCAATCTCTCAATTTTTGAAATTGCTTCCTTTGGTAACAATCCTTCAGGAATCATGCAATCACTGCTAGCAGTTTGTGGAGGCTTCATTAAATGTTGGACATATTTATAGACATCACTAAGCTTCTTCACCAATTTCTCCTTTTCTTTAGTTTCTTTATCCAGTCTTCTCAAAATGGCCTGAGAGGATTCTTGGAATTCTTCCTTCTCCTTTTCCTTGGTAGTTGGACCCAGATTAATCATTTGTACCTTGTAATCGGTGGGTCTCACCTCATCCTTGAACTTATCTCCTATAGGAACAACTAGATGAATGACTTTGTTATTAAACTCATCTCTTTAAAACTTTGAAACTATCCTAGCTCTTTTCCTTTGTTTGGGTTGTCCCCATTGTTCCAAAAATTTATCCCAGCTAAGAGTTTCTTCTAGAACAATTAATGGCTTTTTGCTAAGCCTTTTCTCCAACCAATCTAGGATAGTGGGTTGTCCAGTTTCTATTTGTTTATTCAAACTATCAACAACATTTTCCTCAAAAAATTTCTCCATTTCTAGTTGATCTTCTTGCTCATCCTTATCTTGGTGAGGGCTATTAGAACCCTCCTCCATATTCTTCTTTGTCTTAGGATGGTCATCCAGTTCATCAATCACCACTTTCTCTGGGGACTTGGATGATTTTTACTGGACTACCTCAGACTCCATGTTCTTGATTTCTACCCTAGAGGTTGATTTCCTCATCTCATGCATAAAATTTCTCTATTCTCCACTTTGAGGAGTAGAGACTTCATCATCTTCCTCCTCTGGTTGTTCAGGGTCATTTGATATGTTACCTTCCTCATTGACTGCTTCCTCTAAAATTTTCACATTATAAGGAGAAAGAGGGGTATTATTTCTTGTAGCTGCTCTCTTTTCTCCATCATTAGTAGGTGCCTCTTCATTCTGCATTTTTTCTAATGTAACTTTTCATCTCTTTCATTGGGGATGCATTGTGTTTAGGAGAATTCCTCCTAACATAAACCTATGGTTTCTCCCTAGAACTCTCTACATCTACCACTTTGGCCAAGGAAGGAGCATTAGTAATTGTGTCACCTTTTCTAGCTTTGGTTTCCTTCTATCCTTCTGTAACTAGCTTCCTCTTCCTTACTAGTTGTGAGGTCTCACCTTCTTTAGTTGTAGTATTGACCTTGGGAGCCTTCTTTGTATTTGGAGATGGTTTATCACCCTATTTAGCTTGTGTCTGGCTCCTCATTTTTTGTTTTATTGAAACAAGTTTATCTTCTTTGTGTCCTTCATCATGAGGCTCATAAGTATCATCCCTTTCAGCTTTTGCCTCCTCCTCAGATTGGGATTCCATATCTCCCATCAAATCATAAGTGAATTTGGTGCCCTCAACTTCTAGCTTTTGCACTTGATGCTTGACCCACTATCTTGAATACCTCTTTACTAGTTCAGTCACTTGATCTAGCTCTATTACTTCTTCCTCTGACCAATTGAGGCAAGGGTTTGTTCTTGTAAGGCTCATAATCATGTTGCTGGACCAGGTTAACCTCATTATCTTGCACTTGGTCTGGTACCTCTACCACTTTATAGAGTCTTATTGATTTAATTGGTAGCCTAGAAAATCTTTTCCTGATGACATAAAATTCATCTCTGCAATTGGCCCAATAATCCTCAATATGGTCCTTATGCGTGAATGTTCTATTAGCTTGTTTTTGTACCTTTCCATAAGGATCAAACTTATTTATATTAGTGTGAGAGTATAATTCAAATTGTGTCATCTCTTTTTCAGAATGTTGGGTATTCTAAATAGAAGGGCATGCCTCTAGAGTTCCAATTCTCAATGGGAATTCTACTCCCAGCCCTTTCTTATGTATATCCTACTGTAAAATCTCCTCAAAGGCTATTATTTTCCTTGTCAATTGTAACATTAGGAGCTTATTTGTTGGATATCTCAGCAACCTAAGTGGGACAATAGGAGATCCTTGTACCCAGATGTATGTGAATCTTTGAAACTACTTGAATCATTTCCCATATTACTTAATCAAATCCATAGCATCAGTAGGTACTCTGACACGAAGGGCTCCTTGCATCAACCTAGGATTGTATATGAAAAATGCATCATTTTCTCTCCTATAATTGGTTGTTTTATGTTGAAATTGTGGATATTTGTTCCATATCCTATCCTTTCCAAGAATCCCTTTGCAATTGAGACCTTTATACTTTGTTTTACTTGCCAAAATGTACACAAGATATGAAGTCATTGTGAATCTATTGGTCTCTTGTACACTTCTTAATTGGGAATCTAAGTTGTTGCTTATTATTATAGCCCAATGATAATGCTTTCCATCCATAATTTGTGTGATGGGGTAGACCATCGAATTTTGGAAAATGTGAGCCTCTTCTACTCCCATTACCCTTCCCAGGAGAGGGATAACATCATGATACTCCATCTTGAAGTCACTTCTATGCAACCATTTAGGAAACTTGGAATAGTGTGGTTTGGTCTTCAATATCTAGGAGTTGTTCATGATTTCCAAAGCTTTGTTGGGGTCTTCATCATAGAAATTCATTGATTCCCCAATGTTAATATCCTCAATAATCTTGTGATGTGAATCAATATTGAACACCTCTGCAATGGATTCCTCATAAATATTTTCCATGACTCTTCCTTGTGGTCTAATTATAATCCTTGTTCTAGAGTCATAATGTTTTGCACATTCTAAAACCAGCTCCGGGAAAAGTTGTGTTGGAGGGAACCCTGCTGCTTGAGCCAACCTAGTATGAGTGAGGATCTGAGCCAATTGAGTAGGTGCATTTCCATACATCCTCTATTGAAAATCATCGTAGTCCACATGCCCCATGTTTGTGTCTGCAATCTTTGACTAGGCATAAGCAATCTTGGACTCTGGCCATATGCCCTTAAAATCATACTCCAACCTTTCTACCCTTCTTCTCACCTTATCTTGTGCAAGAGAAGCCTTTGATTTGGATGTCTTTTCTGGGCTCAATTCTTCTTGCATTTGTTAGAAAAAGACAATAATCACCCAAATGCAGATAATAACATTACTTATCAATTTTTTCAATTCATTCGAGAAGATTTATCAATATATGCAAAATGACATCATTAAATGCAATATGAACCTTGGATTGTAATGCAATTAGATCTCATTATTAGATTATACAAAGATTTTCAACTAAATCTCATTCAAATTGATCAATACCCAGCCATAAATATCATGCAAACCCATGTGCAAATGCATTTATCATCAACACTTGAAAATTTGAAACTAAAGGAGAAAGGTCAGATAATCTGAGGGAGCTCAGATTCCTTGGCTAGAATCAAGCTCAGGTAATCTGAGCAATCTTAGATTCCCCAAACTTTGCACATTGGGAACCTTTTGTCTTAGAATCATGAAGTGAGACGAAATCAAGTATATGTAGGCATTAATCATTCTAAGATCACATTCTAATCATTTTATCAAGGCTCAATTTGTCATACACATCAGATATTCAAAAGCTCGTGAAGTTCAGGTATTTCCAGGGATCTCAGATTCTCCATTTGAACTAAGATTCAATAAATCCAAGCTAGCTTGGAATCACTGAATATAGGTTGAGCTCAAATTTTGCTAAGTGTTTAAAACTTCTATCATTGGACTTTGGGATTTTGAGTGGGGGACTGGATCCAGAGAATTCGAGGGGGCTCAAATTTTCTAAGCAGATTAAGGCCTAGAAAATCCAAGCTACCTCAAAATTTCTGGGTTTTCTCTCAGACTTACAATTTTGCTAAGTACTCAACTCTTTTTAGGTTTGAAAGATAAATTACAAGCATTGCATGAACTGAATTCATGTTCATTTGTCTCAAATCATACATTTTGCATAGAAATTCATTAACCCTATTTAGTTTTGTTCATCACATTTCATCCTCTGGCTAGGGTTTCACAACACTAGGGTTTCAACCTTTCAACAAGGCAACACTCTTAGATTCTACTATCGATCATGAAAATGCAATACAAGGAGATGAATTTTAAAGATATTAAACATACCGAAACACTCCAATATACCCTAAGGATATTCAATTTGAAATCTATAGCAAGCCCTTTTGGAATGTATTTTAGAAGAATAGAAATCCTAGGTAGTGAAGCAAGAAACAAGACAAAGTAAGATCCCAAATTCAATGGTTGACACACCGATATGAATCAACAACCATGCACAAGATACATCAAAATCACAAGAAAGAAACCAAAAATCAACCTTGGAGTGGTGTACAAGAGGAGCAGATACAATGGAGACCTGCGACAGAGACCTTGGATAATCCTAGAGTGATCATACAAAGAGCACAACCTCCACCTCTTAGTTTTAGCAAAATTGGAGAATAAAGCAAGCTCTCAAGTTTCAACTCTTCAGCAGGTAGAATGACCAAAATGAATAGCATGTTTCAAATATATTCCCATTTCGCATCATAAATGATCATCATTAATGCATTAAAAGACACTTCAAAAATCTTGGATATGTGAAGGGAGCTCAAACTCGGAAAATCCGAGGGAGCTCAAATTTTCTTGCTAGAATGAGGATTGGTTAATCTGAGCAAGCTCAAATTTCCCGAAGTACCCCCATACTTAGCCAAATTTTCCCCTTATTCAAAATTGTTGGATTAGGGTCATCTTTCAAAGAGAAAGAATGTCATCATAATGTTGCAGAAAGACACCTTGAGTGCATATATGACCATTGGTTCCTGGGTTAAACAAGAGAAATACTGAGAGACTTATCCCTTAAGGGAAAAAATTCAAGACCCTACAACAAACAAGCAAAAGAAACAAGGCAAGAAAAGAGGGTCCCTACCTCTGGTGAGGCGTGTGTGCGAAAATCACACAACATTGTCGAGTATGCGAGATCATCACGAGAGACCATATGGGGACTGTTGATATTAGTGCCCCTAGCAGAGTAGTAGATTGACAGGATGATAGCACAATAGTGAGCATGGAGAGGGGGTCCAGTAGATCCAATGATGACAAAAAAGTTTGATTCATGGTGGTGGACACATAGACCACAACTGTTGATAGACCTGGATGGTCCAACACTAGTGGATCGCCGTTTAGTTATATTGTGGGTGCACCAAGGTAGAGGAGACAAAGATGGTGGTAGAGGGAGAGGGAGGGATGGAGGCAAAGGAGATGTGGGGAGGGGAGGAGGAGATGGTGAAGATGGTGGAGGTGACAGAGGAGATTGTGGGGGTGGAGGAAGGAGGAGGAGAGGAGGAGACGGTAGGAGACATGGCAGGACAGTATGATAGCGTGTAGAGAGGGAACCCTTAGATGCTATCCTTGAGGTAGCAGAGGAGGAGGAGAGAGAGAATGAGGTGAGACAGGAGGAGGAATAGCCAGAGGTAGAGGTTAGGATAGAGGTAGAGGTGGAGGCCTTGGATGTCAGCGGAGGAGAGGAGGTAGTTGGAAGGAAGGAGGAGGGTGGAGGTGACGATGAGGAGCTGGATATTGGTGGTGAGGATGAGATGGATGAGGCAAAGAGACAGCTCAGAGAGCAGATGGTGGAGGGAGAGGATGATATACCTAGAGGACCACCATTGCTTCATGAAGCTACTATGGACCATAGATTGGATGACATGTAGAGGAAACTAGATGAGGATACTTCACAAATCAGATCCTAGCGGGCAGAGTTAGAGGTTACATGTGTACAGTGGGATCACCCTGAGATCCGACGGTGGGAGATAGAGAGTTGGTGCACAGGGTTCACATAGTTATGTTTAGGGCCAGTTGGGGATGTTTCCAAAGAGTTAGCTAGGATCAACGCTAGTAGGGGCTAGTATCGTATGCTATATGAGAGAGCAGTGTCGAACGATTAAAGGGAGCTTGGTTTATCTAGATCTCAGAGCAGGACGGGGACTGGGTTAGGTAATAGTAGCCGCACAGACAATAGTTGTAGTCAGAGCAGTGTGGGTGGTTCTACCTCCTCAGGGCATTCATCAAGTCCCCGATCCCATCATAGCCACAAGCATTCCTCAGGCCATAGGTCTAGTAATAGTCATGGTTCATCTCCCTCAGGTCACAGGTCACAGCACAACCAGCCTCCGGTTATAGATCCATCAGCTTCTCAAACTCTGCTACCATGTGCATGATGCCATCAGTTCCCATTACAAGTCACCAGTCACCTCAATCTTCTCCTCGAGGGGATGGGGAGAGTTTAGCCTAGGGCCCTATCATTTTTATCTTGTTATTATGTTTCAAACATTAAGTGAGACATTTATATTTTGAACATTGAGCCCGCGAGCTCTATTTTTAGGATATCTCATGACTCTATCCTATGACATGATTTTGAGATTATATATATGATGCCATTTTGGTGCAGCCTATATGCTTTATGTTATGTGATGATGCCTTATGTGTTGATTATGTTTATGATATATGCATTTATGATGATGATTATGATGATGCATTTTATATGGCATGTGATGTATGCAGTTATGATGGTTATTTTATGATGATATGCCATGATGATTGTTGATGGTGTTTTCTGCACATCAACAACTCAGACAGAATACAATATTCTATCTCTCTTGAAAGGTAATCTTCAACTATGAATTACTGAAAATCACCCCAAGGTCTCTCGGGTGTCAGGTCATGACAATGCATAAACAACTCAGATAATATGTGAAAATGCTGGTAATCACAAGGGGCCTTACAAATGAACAATGTTGGAAGTGAATTTTCATCAGATGCAACAATATGGTGATGCTTTCAACCCTAAAACCAACCCCGATTCAAAATAAACAACAAAAGAGATAAGGGTTTAGAGAGATTATATTCTATTCTAACTCCTAAGATTAACAATGCAAATGATAAAACACTTGAAATGGACCAATCCCAATGAAACCAATCTCTGCTTGACCAAGATTAATCTGCAATCTTACAGAAACAGTGCAATCTTCTAAGGTTTTAAAGATTTTCAGATCATGAACATTCACCCAAGACAACCCAATTGCAGCTGAAATGAATAAATCTCCACAATTGAACCAAGCACAATGAATATAAAGGTCCAGGCTGACTTTACAAAGCAACTAACAATCGGTTAGCTGCAAAAAGTATGGACTAGGGATTGCTGCAAAAACTTCAAACATTAAATCATAAACATCATTGAATCAGACTTAAATCTAAATCTAACAACCTTGAGAAATTTTAAAAATTGAATCATAAGAACCATGCAAGATAAGTCAACACAAAAGAGATCACCAGAAAATCACAATGCTTTCAATTGTATTGAATCACCAAACTCCAACAACAATTCCAATGTTCTGTTACATCACTTGCTCAGAAATTGACTAGCTTCTACCTCTACTCTACTGCTAAATTCGCTCTCTATCAAATATTCTCCTAATCTTTTCCTCCCCCCTTACAAATGAGGCACAAATGCCATTTATAGAGAACCCCCAAACATGTTGGCCTAATTAGATTTTACAATAATAACGGGCCCCAAAATAGGTCGGCCAAGAGAATTTCAAAATAGGACAAGATTTGCATTAAATGCATAAAACTTATCCATGTCGGCCCACGATCTCCAGCAAGATCAAATTCACGTGTTTTCTAGAAAGTCCTCCAGCTGTAGACAGTTTTGGCACAGATTCTTAGGCAGGTCCCACTTTGAAAATTTAAATTGAACATTTCCAAATTTTCCCTCTTTGGCACGAATCCATATGCAAGTCCCCCTTTTAATATTTGTTTAGTCCTAAAAAATAGATATCATCATTAATAACCCACATGTTCAAATTAAATTTGAATAAAATTTTGACCTTTTCTAAAAAACTTACATTTTTATAAGGAAACTTTCCATTTTCAATTTTTTCCATTTTTGGAAATTTTTATTTTCAATTTTTTTTTATCTCAAGAAATTTTCATTTTCGTGATCATTTTTAAAAAATTTCATTTTTGGAAAAATAATCATTTTTGGAAAAATTTCCATTTCGGGAAACCAGACCAAGGGGAAAATTCGGGAAAATCCAGGTCAGGCGGACTCCAGACTAGAAGCTGGAAAACCAGCCAGATTCCGAATAAGGAAAAAATTTCAACAATAGATCATCAAAACGAACCAAGAATGCGCGAAACATTGTGTAATATATCAAATTAAGCATGAGATGTTGAGCATTTATCATCAAATTCATCAATTTAATCCAGTATTTCAATTTGCACAAAGCCTAGAAAAAAAATCCGGAAAAATATGGGTGGACCGGATTTCCGCGGACGGCATAAAATTCCGGACTTTGGCACGTACACGGAAAACTGAAGAAATCCGGGAAAATCCGGGTCGAGCGGAAAATCCTGGATTGGGGAAAAAACCCGGACTTTGCCCGGATTCCGGAATTTGAGCAGAATCCGGAAAAGTCCAGACGGACCGGAAAATCCCAAACTGGAGTAAAAACCCAGATTTTTGCACACTGGACTTTGAGCAAATCTGGGAAAATCTGGACAGACCGGAAAATCCCGGATTGGGGTAAAAACCCAGATTTTGCTCAGAACTTAGTTTTTTCAAAGGGCAACATGGGGAACTCACTTGGGAAAGCAAGATGAACATCTAAGGACCTCCAAAGGCAACCAAATCAATAAAATTAAGGGGCCAAAAGACACCAAAAGCCAGAGCAAAAAGAGGGTCCCTACTTTCAGTGGGGCGTCTGTGCAAAACTGCACAACAATGATATATTGTTATATGATGGTTATATGATAATGATGATAATGTTGTTCTATATGGATGCATAATGTTTTGATTCTAATGAATTCCATGTTTATGATAAATGCATTGATGTATGACTATATGTTTATGGATAATGCAACATGCAATGCCTTATGATGTGATGTATATGTATTAATGATATGGATGATGCATGGAAATGTTAAGTGCAATTTTATGCTATGTGAATGCAAATGAATGCAAGTATTATATGCTAATGATGTAAATGGAAAAATGTGAATGTATGTTTAATTAATGTTTGCCTGAATGAATGTTTAATGCATAATGCAACTATGTAAATGTGTGATGAACTAATGCAATGTTTATATGATCATATATGCAATTATATTTTTGTATGTCACAAGATATCATCAAGAGATGGAGGAGGAGAGACGACAAGACAAAAGATGGATGTTAGTGTAGAGACAAAATCCTTCAACATATTACCAAAGAACTAATAATTGTTGATCTTAATCATCATTGGGTGGATTATTGTAATGGCCAACAAACACCATGATATGACATAGATCAATGGTGTGCAAGGTCGTACCATCATGTGAGACAAGTTGTCGTAGACAAGGATGATCACGAATCATACTAAAAGCATTACTGCCCTAGTCTTTTTGTCATAATC
This sequence comes from Sequoia sempervirens, assembly GCA_007258455.2. NCBI lineage: Eukaryota > Viridiplantae > Streptophyta > Pinopsida > Cupressales > Cupressaceae > Sequoia > Sequoia sempervirens. The sequence goes on from VDFB02141871.1 coordinate 18,045, forward strand.
AACCACAAAAACAAGAAAGACAATAAAGACAAGTCATGAAATGTTGTTGCTCCTCTAGATCTTGTTTCCATGACATCCTTGAGGAACTAGCAATATGACTTTGAAAAAGACAAGGCAAGCCAATCATCATGATACGTCGTTGCTCCTCTAAATCCTGTTGTCAAGACATCCTCGAGGAACTAGTAACATGATGAAAGAATCAAAGGACAAAATGACAATATAATGTTTTCCAAGTGTTTGTTGAGTGTGTCTGAATTTCAAGTGTTTTGATGCCGAGATGCCAAGTTTGACAGTGTCGAGGTGACGAATGCCAGGTAATGCCAAAATCAAGAAGGACACATCCTGAATGATGTCGATGTTGAGAGGATCGATCCTCAAATGCCAAGAGAATCCCTCAAAATTACAGATGACGGTGACAATGCCTAGGAAGGAAACATCCTAAGGCATAAAATGACAGGGGTTGTTCTTTAGAAGGTCTCATCTGAAGAATGACCAAGAGTTGACAGTTTGACTGGTTTTGCCTGAGTTTGACTAAAGTTGATTGAGTTTGACTTGTTTTGACATAGTTCAACCAAAGTTGACTGAATGATAGAATTGACATGTTTGAATGATTGCCAAAGTTTGTTTATGGAGTTTGTCTATTTGTCTTAGGAGTTTTCTTTGGAATAATTTGTTTGATTTGAAGACATTTGATGTGTGTGCCAGTATAGTGTCATGATTTTATTTTGACAAACCTAAAAGGATTGACCTAATGTATCGGGGGCCCAAAGATGAGCCTTGCCTACGTAGAAAATACACAGAGACAACGTAGTTCGACAATGACATGGATTGACTGACATGACTGACTTGACAAGTTATGACTCTGCTTTTGGGATTTTCAATTGTTATTTGGATGTTTTTATGTTTTTGCCATATTTTGATGTTTTTGTATTTGTTTAGGTCATTTTATGATTTTTTTGTCTTTTTAGGACATTTTATGATTCTTTTTGTCTTTTTTTAGGATATTTTATGATTTTTTTGTCTTTTTTTAGGACATTTTTGATTGATAGGACCATATGTAATACCCATTGCAGTCAGGTGATAAAGGATCTCCCCCAGTTAGGTCCAAGACTAGCCAAGTTCAAAGGATGTGAAAAGGACGTGCTTGGGATGATAGACGAATGGTATGCCAAGACCTGATGTCAACCATTGTTAGCCATGGAAAGAAATGGAAGGTTTTGTGATAGGATATCGTGGTGGTTTTCAGAAAAGTGGATGTTTATTATGGGCTAAGGCAGATAGAGTGGCAGTAGATGGTGAAGCAAAGACCGACTACACATGGTGCCTGTTTTCCAGTTTTCACCATGGTACTTATCCAAAGCCTATTTACTAGGTTTTCACTATTAGACGATTGATTTATCTTTACTATTTTTGTCATATTTTTATTTTTTTGGTGTCACCAAGATGTCTATTTCCTAGGTTTCCATCAGGATGACAATTTTTTATATTTTTCATTTTTTTGGTATTTTTTATGGTCTTCAGCCTAGCTCTCTAATGCTACGCATAGAATTTTTGGAGATGTAGACTGTTGATGGGGTATGTAAATTGTTCACCATCTGGAGTGGCTAGCTGATATGCTCCAAAACTGAAGGAGGTCATGATGATGTAAGGAACCAACCAATTAGGCTTGAACTTGCCAGGTTTTTCTCTATCAGACTAATTCTTAGGATTTTGCATTAGGACCAAGTCGCCAATGTCAAAATTTCTAACAATGACTCTCTTGTTATAACTGTGGCATATGTAGTTCTGATATGCCTGTAAGTGATTTAAGGAATTTTTTCTATGTTCCTCCAAAATTTCCAGTTCATGCAGTCGTGACTATCTATATTCTTCATCATCAATCAAAACCTTCAAGGAGACTCGTAAAGATGAAATTTCAACCTCAATGGGCAAGATGGCTTCAACTCCAAAGACCAAGGTGAATGGAGTGGCTCTTGTAGGCATGCGGATGCTGGTGTAGTAAGCCCACAGAGTAGGGTTAAGTTGTATGTGCCAGTCACAGCCAACATCATTGATTGTCTTCTTAAGAATTTTATTGATTGTCTTATTAGATGCCTCAGCTTAACCATTTCCTTGCAGGTAGTATGGCATGGAGAAATGGTGTTGAATATGGAATCGTTCACAAAACTCATGGATGTATTTATTTTTGAAGGGATGACTATTGTCTATGATGATGGATTGTGAAACACCATATCGATAGATGATGTAGTTGAGAATAAATTTGGAAATTCTACTTGTCGGTTATGTATGTGAGGGGGATGGCTTCGATCCACTTAGTGAAGTACTTAGTGGCAGTGATAATGAATTTATGGCCATTGGAAGAGATAGGATGGATTTTTCCCATGAGGTTGAGTCCCCATTGCACGAAGGGCCAAGGAGAAGTAATCAGCTGAAGTTCCTGTGCTGGTGCATGAATCAAATCACTATGTACTTGACATTGGTGACATGTTCTAACAAACTCAAGTGCATCTTTCTCCATTGTCAGCCAGTAATACCCAAGTCTTGTGATCTTCTTGGCTAAGGTAGGGCCACTTGAATGAGATCCGCATATACCCTCATGTAACTCACGTAAGGTTGTTCATGCTTTGTTAGTGTCGAGACATGAAAGAAGGGTATTTTCAAAGCTACGACAGTATAAAATGTCATTGATGATGGTGTATTGGGCGGCTTTGTGGATAAATAATTTTTGTTGGTTATTGGATAGGCTTAGGGGAAGGGTCTGGGACTGGAGATAGTCATAAATGCCTTGATATCATGGTGAGTTGGAACCAACAAGCTTGAAAACCATTTTTGAATTTGGAATATCATATGCAAGAACCAAGAGTCTTTCCACCAAGAACTCAAATTGTGGAACATTGCTTGGAATGTCTAGGAGAGATCTGATTGTAGCCATCGTGTCTATTGCCTTATTTTGTGCCCTAGGAACTTGTCCAAAATCAAGCATGTGGAAGTATGACTGAAAGCTATCAACCATTCATTTGTAAGACATTAATTTTTCATCTTTGGTGTCATATTCATCGTTGACTTGGTTGATGACTAACTGAGAATCTCCAAAGAAGTGAAGTATTTTGATTTTCCATTTTATGGCCATTATGAGTCCTATGACAAGTGCCTCATATTCTGCGACATTATTTGTACATGGAAACGTAATGCAGAATGACTTAGGGATGGAGTCTCCTTATGGTGTGATAAACAATATACCTGCTCTTGAACCATGACTAGTATGAGACACATCAAAGTAAATTTTCCATGGTGATTTAGGCTCTATATGAAATATGGACTCATTAGGAAAGTATGCTACCAGTGGGTGATTTCCTTGCACAGGTGCATCTACAAGTTGATTTGCTATTACTTGTCCTTTTATGTCCTTTCACTCCATGTACTATATGTCATACTCGCTCAATAGAATAAACCACTTTGCCAAGCGACCTGTCAATGCTGCATGACTTAGGAGATACTTCAAAGGATCATTATTTGCTACAAGTTGTGTCTTGTGATTCAACATGTAATGTCTTAACTTCTGGGCGGCAAAGACAATTGCAAGACAAGCATGTTCAATAGATGTGTAGTTGAGATTGTATTCGACCAATGTGTGACTAATGTAATATATTTCCCTTTCCTTCTCATCATGAACATTTTTCTCAATCAATGCCCCCAATGCTAAAGTTGTTGTAGAAATATATAGAATCAAAGGTTTTCCTTCAATAGGTGGCATTAAGACAGGAGGTGACAATAGGTAGTTCTTTATTTGTTGGAAGGCCTCTTGACATTTATTAGTCCACACAAAGGGGATGCCTTTACGTAGGAGATATTGAAATGGTTGGCACTTGTCTACTAATTGTGTGATGAAGCATCAGATAGACGTTAATTTTCCTTGCAATGTCCTTAGCTCACTTATCCCTTTTGGGGGAGGCATGTCCAATATTGCTTTTACTTTGGCAAGATCCACTTCAATGCCTCTATGAGAAACTATATATCCCAAAAGTTTTCTTGATGTCACACCAAAGATGCATTTCTTAGTATTCAAGTGGACCTTGTACTCTTCTAGTCGTTTAAAATTTTTGTCTAGCACATTGAGGTGATCCTTGCATGTTAAAGACTTTGCCAAAAGGTCATCCACATAATCTTCCATTACCTTGTGCATCATGTCATGGAATATTGTTATCATGGCTCTTTGATATGTGGTGCTTGCATTCTTGAGACCAAAAGGCATGGCATTCCAATAGTATGTACCCCAAGGACATGTGAATGTCATTTTGTGTTGATCTTCAAGGGAAATTTGAATCTAATTATAACTCGAGAAACCATCCAAGAGAGACAACATATCATATCCTGCTATGAGGTCAACTATGATGTCTATGTTTGGTAATGGAAAGTCATCCTTTGGACACACTTTGTTCAAATCTCGAAAGTCTGTGCAGATGTGTATCTAACCATTTAGCTTGGTGATAGGTACAATATTTGAAATCCATTCAACGTAGTCTATTGACCGTATGAATCCCACATCTAGTAATTTCTTGAGCTCTGCTTTGACTAACAAGGTGATCTAAAGATGCATCTTTCACAACCTTTTTTTCACTGGTTTGGTGTCTGGAAGTAAGGGAAAATGGTGCGAGACTAATTCTGGATCCAACCCAGGCATGTCAACATAGGACCATGCAAAGTTAATCTTACGTTTTGAGAAGAATTTTTGGAATTCAAATTTTTCTTCCTTTGTCAAAGATGCTGCAAAGAGGACAATTTTAGGATCTTCTGTTGTGGCTATATTGACTTCCATAGTGTCCTCAATGAGCATTGCCATTTTTTCCTATGTCACGGGGAGAAATTCCAATCCTCTATCCTTGGGTGCCTCAAAGAGGTTTTCACCCTTAGATACGTCCTTTATTTTTACTTTTGTATCATTAGAAGGTGCTTTTCGGTTTTCACCTAAAGACGTGTCTTTGATTGTTTTATTTTTATTTTTATTTTTGTGACTAGAGGATTGTACAGTCTCCCCAAAGTATGTTGCACAATACAGGTCTATGGTAAATCTGACTTTATGGTCCCCATTTGGTATGCCCTCGTGGAGTCCCATGAATTTTGCAATGGCCTCATCATTTTTAAATATGTCCATAATTGGCAGGTCTTGTTGATTCCAATCAATTAATTGTGGGTAGACGAGGGAGATACCATCATCAATATTTGCAAATAGCGGTGAGGACATGGAAAGCATGTAGATGGATTCAAAAAGGGTAAAGATGAAATTATCGTCTTCCAATTCCCATTCAGATTCTATCCAGGGTGATCCCACAATAGTGGTTTACAATTTTTAGCCAAACTGGACACTGAAATTATTATTTTTAACTAAATCTTCACATTCAGGCACCTATAGCGGCTAAACCATGAGGAATTTGAAGATGATACAAACTAGAGTCTCGTCACATTTTTCTGTAGATTCTAAAAATATTTTTTTCAAAATTTTTGGAATTAGATTGCACTTCTTTTTCCATCTCCCACAAAAATTGGTTTTTTTCAGAAAACAACATTTTTAAAAAGTGACGCACACCGTATAATGCATAAATTTTTTTCCATGAAGGATAAAATTCTAATTCTTTCAAATTTAGATTTGTAACTCTGATATCTAATGCTTCAACTTGGTTAGATAGTTTTTTATTGAGTAATTTTTATTTAATCAAGTTTTGAATTCAAACCAATTACAATTCAGACAAAGCGTGGCCGTATAATGCGTAACTTTTTTGTATATATCAAAATTCATTTTTTTTGTTGGATCAAGGAATTCAATATCTGGTGCACTCATATTTTTCAATTTTTTTTGATAATATGCTATTTTTCCACATGTGTTGAACAAAAACCTTCATTTTTGGTGAAAAACCTATGCTTAATAAAACTAAAAAAACAAATACATAATAGAACCAAAACATATTAAAATTATATTTGTTGGATAGCTCATTCCAAGGACTACCTGATTCTAGTTGGGTTTGTGAAGAATCCTCCATTTTCATCCTCAACTTGAGCTTTGAAGCATAAAAATTTAGGTTTTTTTTGTGTTTCAAGGGGAGAATGAGGAATAAGGGGGGTTCGTATGAACCCTTAGGGGTTCGAGTGAATCCCTAGGGGTTCGCTCGAACCTTGGTTCGAGTGAACCACCGTCAATATGCATTTCCTTTTGTTATTTTGGGCGAGAAATGTGGGCCTAGTAATTAATGGGTTCGCTTGAACCCTAGTTCAGGTGAACCCCTTTTGGGTTTGGTCAAACTTGTAGGTTCATTCGAACCCCTAAAACTATTTTTTTTTCCATGGGGTCATTTTTTCTTAGTTTTCCTTCCTCCATCAAATTGTAAACCACTATTGTGGCTTCACCCTCCAGTATTCTTCTTCACTTGATTCAGAAAAGTTGGACTCATTGGAAAAATAGGGAACAAATGGATTGGAATCATGGTCAATAGTGTCATGTGGCACTTCAGATGAGTCTGAATAATGGTTATTAAGGTCAGATGGCTATCAAGATGACGATCAAATGATGGTGCAATTTTACCATTGTCACGAGGCCAAAAGATTTTGACCCCTTCCTCCTTCGTAAAGGTTAAAAGCACACACTCAATGCGATCTAAGCTCTAATGCAATCTAAGCTAAACAACAGAGAACAAAGGAAAGCTAAAACATAAATAAACTGAACAATCTCACCCAATATCTATGTAATTCCATGTATAACCTCGATTGCCCTTCTCCATTTTTTCGTCGTAGTATAATTGCCCTCAGATTTCTCTTGTGCAAGTATAGTTTGTGATAATGATTTAGCAAAACATTGAAGATTCAAATAATAGATATGCTTCCAAAATTCATAAGATTTCGGGAGAGATTGAAATGATGAAGGATAGATCAATTTATAGAAAATTGATCATTCGAATGACAGGTCAAGATCGAAAGATAGACAGATGGTTGAGATCAAAAGATTAGACATGCATTTTGATAATTGTTAGTAGTGACATAAGTGATAAAAACTAGAAATAGAAATAAAGATAAAATAAATGAATTAATCTTTGAGTTTGGTATTTGAAAACAGAAGAATAGTCTTTGCATGACAAAGATAAAGATGGATTAAAGCAACTCTCTGTTCGAATGCACTCACAAGATTTAATTAATTAAATATGAATATTTAATTAATATGCATGTACATGCAATTGAGTTAGAATTGGAGGATTGACTAGTATGACAAAGAGATTACTTGTGAAATCCACTCAGACACTAAATCCAGAGTTAACTGACCGAAGTAAATAGATCTTGAGTCGCACGAGAGTGAATACTTAGATAACTTATACAATTATCTAAATATAGAAGAATGCATTAAAATAGAATTTATGAATTAAATAATTCATTTAATTCAAGATTTGATAGTTGAAGAATAATTAAATAGATAAGATTTATTTAATTAAGTGACAAAGGGATTAAATGAATAATTAAATAAATAAAGGATTTATTTAATTATAGTTGACATCTGATAAAGGTAAATTAAATAAGAATTTATTTAATTGAAGAAGAAGGATAAGGTTAATTAGTAACATAATTAAATAAAAAGCATTTATTTAATTAATCAGATAGAATAAAGAAAATGAGAATTACTTAAATAATTAAGATTATTTAATTAATTGAAAAATAAAGACTTTAGAAAATAATTAAATAATTGACATTATTTAATCATGACCATGGAAATATGAATTATGAAGAAATATTGAAGTCGCAAGCTTAGACCAGATTTCGGTGTCTACATTTGCCCCTCTTTGATACAATGTCATTTCGATGTTGTGTCAAAGAAAAATGATCAAAAATATGCCCCAGTAATGCCCTAGTGTAAAACAGGTAAAGGTATGCCCCCTCGGGAAAATCGACAAATTTTCAAAAACTTTAAAAAAAAATTGGAAATAGTTCTAATTAGTCCATTTGATAGCTAGAAATACAATGGAGTTGACGGAATTGAATTTGGAAATGTTAGGGACGGGTACGGGTTGATTGAAGTTGGAATTTTACGCAGCCAGTTAGAAGAAATGCCACCAAAACCCTAAGTATAAATAGAAAATGGGGTAAGAACCCATTCATTTTTATCCACACAGCTTTGAAATTTGAGATTTTTGCTCTGCACTCTCAGCGAAGATGTCACCTGTTCCACACACCCACCATCAATCGTATAGGATCCAGATCCTCAGGTAGCCGGTCGACACAGGCCCCCCGGTATGTACTTCAATCTCGACTTTTGAATTTTTGTTTTTTGTGCCTTTTCATGCGTATATTTTCATTTTTTTGTGATGCGTCATTTTTTCTAAAAAGCCACATTTGAATGCATAATCGATGCATTTGTATGTGGCTCAACACATTTGTAAACTAGCGTGAGATGCTCAGCGTAGGTGTTTAAACTTTCGACGCATGTGATGAATAGTAACGCATTTGTATTTAGAATAAACACATTTGTTAATATTGCATCGCATTTGCATTTTTGATAGATGTTCATATGCGTAGATGTAATAAGTCACATTTGATTGTGACACGCATTTGATATTTCCATATGTAGTTGTGATTTAAAATGATGCATTTGAAATTTTATGACACATTTGCTAAATAAAATGACACATTTGGTTTCTTGTGACACAATTGTAATAGAATGACGCATTTGTAAAATAATGACGCATTTGACTAGCATTTGATTTTGTCACTTTGCATTAAGATAGGTGATTGATTCTGACATGAGGCATGTATAATGCCATTGCAGGTTGTTTTGGACCCTATTTATACGCGAGACTCGAGACCATCAACTTTTTGCTTCCGAAACAATTTGCGGAGCGTAGAGAAATGATTTTTATGGCATTTGGGTCTCCTCCATGTGACAAATATGCCCATCATTCGGGCAAACCAGGGGCTACTGATGGCATTATGCAAGTGGTGGCACTCAGAGACTTCCTCGTTTCACCTGCCTACTAGAGAGGCTATAGTTACGTTGGAGGATGAATACAGGATTCTGAGACTTCCTATTAGAGGCACCAGGGTGATGTATGATACATAGAGGGGTTTCGCTAAGATGTGCAGATATTACCCTCACGCAGATATTAGACAGTTAGGTATCGACCACTATGAGATTAGGTGGTATGTTCTAGGATAGAGATATAGGCAGTTAGATTGTCTATTATGTACATTGATAGGTGGTATAGTCCTCCCTGACCATCGAGGTCATGGATTTCTCATGGGATGGGACGAGATACTAGTTGGTATGCTAGAGCGTTGGGAGGTGTATGCCTAGGGTCCTTGTCTTCTCGCCATGTTATATTTTTATTTGCATGATATAGCCTATTGAGAGGCACAGTCTATGAGTTATGGTACCACGCTCTTGATGGTATGGGCGTGGGAACACATTGCCATCTTTCGTCCACTAGTCACAGTTGATGTGAAGCATGGAGCACCATATGCCTTCCATTATGCGGGGGCTAATACTCAACACCATATGGGAGATACTAGATACTTCAGACATGCTATTGATACCATGGTACAATTCACATGGAGACCATACTTGGGTTGTCTAGAGTGGTCAGACGAGGATGATCATTTTCCATATTTCCATCAGACACAGTATCTGATTGGACGAACTGTTTCACATGTGCATATTATAGAGAATCATTTTCCAAATCATGTATTGCGAGAGTTCAGAGAGGTTCAGAATGAGCCTAGAGGATGAGCAGAGTTTGCAAGGTCTTCACGAGAGATCCCACTATGGGGTGCAAATATTTTAGTGGCCACGATTGAGGTAGATATTGATGCATTTTAGGCAGTGCAGTGGGGGTGGAGAGATGGTTTGGCTGATCCAGATACCACCGAGGCATATGATCAGTGGTAGGTCGTTCACAGGCCGATTCCCCTTACAGACCCAGATCAGGATGTTCCAATAGAACAGTGAGGGATAGGACTACGTGGCAGAGGCAGAGGTTGGAGAGGTGGAGGTGGTTGGGGAAATGATGGAGATGGTCATGGAGGTGGTGGAAGAGGGAGGCGTGGACGAAGGGGACGAGGGCCACCTTTATCACCTATCCATGAGGAGGGACCAGAGGAGGAGGATGTGCACATGCCAGATATTGGCAGAGGTGAGGAGGAGGTGTGTGTTGAGATTGGCAGAGATGAGGAGCATGTCGCAGAGGAGGCCATTCCAAAGGATCATGCAGAGGAGGAGGCAAGCAAAGAGGAGGCAGAGATTGATTCCCTTGGCTTACTTAGTCCCTATCAGGATGATGACGAGGAGGGGGATGATCAGGAGTGGGAGGTCCAAGACATAATTTTGGAGGAGTTAGAGGATGAGGATGATGGTGTGGAGAGGGTGAGACAAGATGATACAGGGGCAGTTGATCTGGACACTACTACACTTCGTGCTTATCTTGCTTCGTTGGAGGAGCAGATGAGGGTTTTGATGTCTGAGCGAGATGTTTTATGGATGGAGAGGGACATAGCCTTCATGGATAGGGATCAAGCCATACCTCAGAGATAGGAGACCGAGCAAAGGTTTTATGAGATTAGAGCTCTATGCACTGGGCTGGCAGCTGCATTTGCTAGAGAGTTAGTTAGATCTGGGGAGAGGGCCACTTATTACCAAGATTTGTATGAGACAGTAGTTCCTCCAGAGAAACATGCCCCAATTTTTTCATAGGCATGCAGTGACAGGTCTCAGACGAGGACCCATACCAGGACAGTTATCACAGAGGGTGCTGAGTAGCCATGTAGATCTAGTCCATACGATAGGCCACATTCAGGTCACAGGTCATTAGGATCCCGACATCATTCACCTGCACACTCTAGTTATGATAGCAGTGGCAATTCCAGATAGGTACATTTCTTGATATGTCCTAAGACATTGTATTATGATCTTATAGTGTGCGGGCTTCCATATTTATTGATACATTATGACATTGTGATGTGACACTGTTGAGCGATATATATATATATACATATGATTTTGGCGGAAATTCTCATGATATGCAGTTCTATTTATTGATAATGTAGTTGCTTATTTATACATGTTATGTCTATATGAGATTCCTATGTGATGGATGATCCTATCTTCTTTATGATGTGTTTATGCAGCCTATGATGTGATGTTGATTCTATGTGATGATGTATGTATTAATATCTATGATGTTGATGGATGTTATGTATGCAATTTATAATTATGAGATGTGATATGATGTTATATGTACAATGCTTTCTACATGTGATGCTATACATTTGGAATGTGACGCATGTATTTACATTTGTTTAATACATGTAATGCTTATGATATGTAATCTATGATGATGAATGTCTACTATACCATGATGTCCTAGATATGATAAATGCCTATATGTTTGTATATATCAAATGAAAGATGTATGTATGATTGATGATATATGATTTGGAAATGATATTTCTTAACATGAATGTGTATGTAGGATGATTTATATGTTTGTGTGTCACATGACTCCATCATAATGCAAGAAAGAACTGTTAGTGCGGAAAGAAAGATTAAGAAATAATAACATAAATGAGATGGATGTTAGTATTAGCAATCTTCGATGTTTCGCTATATCACTAAAGGTGTTGTACTGTATCATCATTGGGTGGGACTAATACAAATGGAGAAAATCACCATGATATGACATAGATCAAGGTGTGCAAGGTCATCCACTTGCTAACAACGGACAGTCGCAAACAAGGATTGTCATAACTCATACTAAGGGCACAATTTCCCCATTCTTTTTGTTAGGACAAACCACATATGACAAACAAAATAAAAGATGGGTCATGAGACGTCATCGCTCCTCTAAATCCTTCATGGGACATCCTTGAGGAAACTAGTAACATGACTCAAAATAAAATTTAAAAGACAGTTGACAGACAACAGTCAAAGAAAATAGAATTTTGATACATCGTTGCTTCTCTAAATCCTTCATGGGACATCCTTGAGAAAGCTAGTAACATAATTCCCATCATAAAGTCAAGTGAAATGATAAGATAAATAAGCCATAAAGTCAAAAAGCCCGTAAAATATCTTTCAAAACTTGATCTATTTGTTTGATTTGTTTTGATTGATAAAAGGATTGATTGATAGAGCTTGATTTCAGAAGATACACATACCGGATAAGACTTTGAGTCTGGTTTCGATGTTATGACTATATGTATAAGGCATGACAAAGCCTGGTTTCAGAAAGACATGTATCATATAAGACGTTGAGTTTGATGTCGTTGATGTGATAACCTGTGTAAGGCTATGTTGACCATTTGACTATGTCAATATGCAAGGACTCATCCTGTATAAGACATAGATTGTTTTGTTGATATCGGTATTCAAGAAGGACTCATCTTAAATAAGACATAGGTTGATTGTTTAGATGATGTCTATTTCTAGGAAGGACAAATCCTATAGCAGATAGAAGTTGATCTATTTTGGTTGTTGCTTTGGCAATTTGTTTGATTTGACTTAGAGACATTGCTGACTTGTTCACTAGATTGATGCATGACTTGATATGATGTGTTGACAATTGACTGTGGGTGACGAAAAACCCTAAAGGACTGACCTAGTGTAGCCTCGGGGGCTCATCGATTGATGGCCTTGCTTATGCTATACACGCAGAGACCTTGTATTTTTACTAGACTTTGATTGAAAAGACTGACTATAATAAGCTTGATTTGTATGAAGATAATAAACATGGTTGGAGAGGCAGCTTGAGAAGGGATAACATCTTATCTGATTATACCCTTGTAGACCCTAAATCTGCATTTTGCTCAAAAACAAACAAGCATGAGTATTGTTAAATCAAGCAAAATCAAATATAGAATCCATATGAAATATAGAATCATGCTTCATAATGCAATCCAAACAACAAAATATCAACTAAACTAAGTGAAAGCATAAAGAAGCAAGAATTCAACTCTATCTCATATTGGATTGGTGTCACATGTGCTAGTGACCCTTTCCCAATCCTTGATCAAAGCTAAAATGATAAAATGCAAATGGAGATGGTGGAGTGATGATGAACAAGATCAAATCTCAAATGAAGAGAGTAACCTTGCATAGAATTGTGGAGGATTTGTTCAAAGATGAAGCTTGTATTTAAAGATTTTCAAATGCCAAGTGTTGAAGAGGGACCAATGTGGGACTAAAGATTCTGCCAATGAGATAAGGACACTTGTCAAATGATGAGTGGTCAATGGTTGTGCAAGATTTGGGAAGAGTGCCCAAGAGGGGGAATTTTTGAATTCAAATTTGCAATAAATTTTGAGAGGGGGACAAGAAAGAAGAGCAATAAATGCCCTGTTTGACTTGTCATGTTGAAAGAAAATGAGGTTTTAATAAATCAATAAAATTGATTTATTGTGCAAGTGGCTAGATCTAGATAATGCAAGTGGGATGGGATTAACATTAGATTAGGATTAGATGATGATTATGCTGATTAATGCTGATTAGATGATTTGACTTTCAAGACTTTGATAATTGATTTATTTAAATCAGAAAATGATGGAATATGATTTAGGATTTGATTTAAATGAAGTCCTGATTTATTTAATTAAGTGGATGATGCAAGATGAATGTTGAATGATAATGCTTATTTGAATGGATGAAAATGCACTTGATTAATTGATGAATGGTCCTAATGCAACATCTAATTTGACTGAATCCGATCGAATGCATAATGTTAATTTTGCATGTCTACAACCCTAAAAATCCATCCATAAGGGACAACATCTCGTACCCTGCTATCATGTCCACTATCATGTCTATGTTAGGCAAAGGGAAGTCATCCTTAGGGATAGCTTTGTTGATATCTATGAAATTTGTGCAGATGTGGATGCCCCCTACTAGTTTAGTGACTGGGACAAGATTGGAAATCCAATCTACATAGTCGATTGATCTAATGAAACCAATGTCTAATAGTTTCTTGAGTTCTGCCTTGACTAGTAAAGCAATCTGTGGGTGCATTTTCCTCAATTTCTATTTCACTGGTTTTATACCTGGTTGTAATAGAAAGTGATGTAGATCAAGTTCAGGATCCAGCCCAGGCATGTCTGCATATGACCAAGAACCAATTAAGGGTGTTGTGGTACTAGGAACGCCAATCTGAATCGATTGAAACCCAAGCCCTAAACGTTTTGGCCACTGAGAAATAGAGATTGGTTCAATCCTCCCATCTTGATTTAAGCTTAAACCACTCTGTCCATTATACCCCTTGCTCTACATAATTATGAAACCTTTTCCATATAGATCTATAGGAATGTGAGCAAGTGAGAGAGGTTCTTCATTATCTTCTCTATATAACGAGGAGGTGACATCTTCTGTATTTATGGCTTCTTTGGTTAATTATCCCCATTTAGTGAAAGTTGTTGTGGGAGGAATGTGTATAGTGACCATAGATTGTTTCCTATCTAGTGTAGGTAAACCGTATGACTTAGGAGGAATCAAATGACTAACTCAATAAGATGTCTTCATGTAATATTCTCCACAACCCTTGTCTTGGATCTCAACCCTAGGAGTGGCAGGAAATAAAGGTGAAGTGGATGTTCTAGTGAGAGTGGATGGATCGACATAGTGAGATGAATTGGATGATGAAGCCTCTTGGTTTATTGGCACTTGGCATTAGGGTATCTCTTTTAGATTTGTGTAATATTGGAATGGATTTGGGTCACCATCTATTGTTATTTTAGTACCATTGTAAGGGAATTTGAGACATTGATGATACGTGGAAGGGACTACCTTCATGGCATGAATCCATGGTCTGCCTAGCAGAAGGTTGTATGGAAGGGTGAGATCTAAGACCTGGAATTTTGTCTCCATTACTATAGGACCAATTCTGATAGGAAGTGTTAACACCCCCTTTCATTTTCATTCCTCATCATCATAAGCTTTAATGAAAATACTTTTGGTTGTGTCTACACATGATTTCGAGAAACCTAATGCCTTAATTAGTTTTAAAGTGCACAGATTTAACCTTGCTCCTCTGTCTACCAAAACGTGTCTAACTTTGGTGTCGTCAACAAGGACTTCAAGATGTAAAGGGTCATTATGATTTGTCTTTTCAGTTCTGTAGTCTTGTTCTGAGAACGTGGCATGATGATTATTGGTCAAGTAGCTCACCATTTCCTGGAAACGATTAACATTGAGATCACTAGGGATAGTGGTGCTTTGCAAAGCTTTGTTTAAAATAGATTGATACTCAGGGGAGATACGTAATAGTTCCAAGATAGAGATTTGGGTTGGGGTCCTCCCCAACTAATCAATTAGGTTATATTGTGACTTGGAAGGCTGTGGTGTTTGTTGTGATGGAGGACCTTGGATAGTGATCTTAGTACGACGAGTGTTGACAGCACACTCGGGAGTTGTATTTATGGTAATGGTATTTTTTGATGGGTGTTTTACACACATTCTCAACACAGGTAATATGTATGTGCACTACCTCTCTTGAAAGGAAATCTCCAATCGCAAATTGCTGAAAATCTCCCCAAGGTCTCTCGGGTGTCAGGTCATGACTTGCATGGAACTCCTCAGTTGATATTTGATGTGATTTTTTTGGTAATCACAGGGCGGACTTATGTAGCTGGATGTGAGGTGGGTCTTCAGATTCAAATTTTCTAAGATGGGAATTAAAGTGTACTTTGTTGTAGGTTTGAACAACAATCTAAAACTTTGATGTTTTCTTCAAGTTTGGCTTTATAATGTGCAATGAACCTTAGCATAGGTTGTTTCTAGAAAAAAGGAAGAGTAGAGAAGAGGGAAGGTTCCTGGATCTGCAACTAACTATGAATAGTGATCATGGAGGTTTTCCTATGGACAACTCCCTTCAAACAAGATTCCACTTAACCAAGAAATCTACAATATTGTAAAATTTGTGCTATCTTCAAAGGTTTGCAAATATTTTACCATTCATCCACCATTTACATGCATGAATAAAGATAAAAATTCAAAGAGCAGCTTCAAATTTTAGCCCAGGCTAACTTTGCAAGGCCATTTACCATCAGCAAACAACAAAAAGTATGGGTTGGAAGGCATCAACATAGCAGAAATTTCTATAATCACATAACAACATGACTAAAATCTATCAAAGCAAATATACAACTAACTAAAACAACAATGTGAATCTAACTAAAGCATCTAACAATGGAGATTGAACCATGAAACATGTGGAGAAATTAGAAAATACACCAAGTCAATATATTTTCACTATAAATTTCAGCAGCATGCCTTTACAACAACTCAACTCTCTTTGGAAATGAGAGGAGACCCCCTATTTATAGTGCCCAAAAAGCTAAATGAATGGCCAAGATTGATTTCCATTATGTGGCTAGGATTCATTACAAAATAGGGTTTCAACTACCCCCAAATATATTACAATTTAAAATTACATTCTTGTCTTATCCCTATTTTGTCCTTTAGTGACAACACTATAGCATTTTGTATTTTGCTGACTGCTCTTTGTTGTACCTATTCCCTCAGGAGCTCTTCATTGATAATAGGGCTGCTCTCTTGCTTCTTCAAAGCTGCATATTCCATGAATTTTATAATAACAGGTCGGAGCTTATCCACCTCAATAATCTCAGACCGCAACATCTGGTAACTCCATTCTTTTGCATTATCCTCAAGCTTCTTCCAGTCTTCATCATACTTTACGCCTTGATCCCTAAACAGCTTCGACTAGGAAAAGGCACAGGTGGTGAAACTCATGAATTCCATTTTTATCTCATTGGACATCCCATCCTCCATCTTCTTCTAAAAATAAGGCTTTATCTTCTCTGGATCCATCTGTACTACGGGCATGTCATACGCCGTCATCAGCTTCAAATATCAGGTACAGTCCACCATAATTTCCTTGACCCATTCGATGTCCAGATCCACCTTATTCATTATCTATTCCAACCTTTCTTTTTTGTTATCGAAATCCTGCCTCCACACGTCCATCAACCAGTGGTCATCGCTTTTGAATGCAAGCTCCTTTTCCCATGTGGCCTTTGGTAACTAGAGGATGGCCTCAATCTTTGGACAGGTGGAATCATATGTTGCAGAGAAGTCGGTACAGAGCTTCTTCATGCTCTCCAAAGATTGTTGTAGATCCAAGAACTTGTTGGTTGTCCGAACAGCCTGGCTAATACCCATGTTCCCGACGTACAGGACCTGTCAGAACCAGCTCTTCGTAGTCTTGTCCAAGTTTTTTTATCTTCTCTAATTTTTCAATTTTCTCTTTGGACAGCAGTTGGGGTGGAGCCGTGGATGTGGTAGGCATTTCATTCACTGAAGACCATTGTTGGATGTAATTCATCAAGGTGACCACCTATGCTTTAAGTTCGTCCTTCAAGACTTTGTCCTATTTTATCAGGTGCACCACTGTAGCCATTGAATCCTCAAGATGTCCCACCTTTTGCTCTCTGGTAGCGGTCCCCAAGTTGATGGTGGAAATGTTGTAGCTTACATCAGCCTGGCCTACCACGGGCATTGCTATCTGTGTGGTTCAGGATCTAGAAGCATCCATTGTTATCTTGGATCTAACTTTAGGCTTTTTCTCTTTTCAAGTTGAGATTTGTGCTCAGGCTAGGATAGCCTCTAGCCTCACTCTCATATCCTTAATAGCGGGAGTCTTCTTCTCAAGCTTCCTCTCCAACCACTCGGGCATGGCAGACTCTTCTTTTGATGGCTCTTGATCGCCCTCGCCCTGCCCCGTTCAAAATTATGTTTATGCACCTTTCATCTTGGTGACGTCTCCCTCTTCATCATCAGAATCTAGGATGAATGTGAGGCATTTGACAGGAGGTTTAGTAATCAATTTCCCTCGAGGAATTCCTTCTACCTCAATTTCCTTTTCTTTTATTTCTTCAATCTATTTGCCTTTGTGCATGTATTCCTCGGGCTGGTCCTCTTCTCTATCTTCTTCTTCTATAGGAGGAGGTGGCACAATCTCCAGTTGTTTTTCCCCTGCAGGGATTTCTACATTTTCTATTGTCCTATCGCCCTCCTATTCCTTCGTGGGAGGTGACCTTTTAGTCTCTTCTTCATCGTGTTTCAGCTGTCGAGCCATCTCCTTTTCAAGATCGTCATCGAAGGTTTGTATGATGACCTTACCACCGAAATCCTCCTCCTCATCTCCACTTTCAGAAGAGCTCGTTCGTTCCTCTTCGTAGGCCACCCTATCAATTTTTCGATGTTCATACTCTGGGTGTTCATGGTACTCATCAGCCTCCTCTTCAATTGGCTTTGAGGCTTCTTGTTCCTGTCTCTCCCACTCCTCGGAAATTAACATTGTAGCCTTCATCGCTGGTGGTCCTGCTGGAGGTTGCGAAGGCTTAGCAGTAGCAAGGACTTGCGCTAAGGAAACCTGAAGGGTCAGGTCCATAAGGATTTCAGAGAGCTCGAAAGGGATATTTTTCATGTGTTTTGAGAAAAACTAAGGCAATGCGAGAGTGGGCATTGGTGTTGTTACTATGGCCAATGGGAGTAATATGGTAGGTGACATGGTGGCGGAGGAAGGTGGAGTAGTCACGGTGGAGGAGGAGTCAATTACTATTACGGGCCCAGCAGGAGGCAAAGGGGAAAGATGGACTAAGATATCTACTGTCATCGGGGATGTGGCGACCATGACCAGGGAGACAAATGATGGGGTAGTCGAGACAGGGGGAGCCGGAAGAGGTTCTAGCTGATCTGTCCTTTCTTCATCACCCTCTTGGATTAAGGGCTGCTCCATGGTGCCCCATGTTTTCCTGGGCTTCTTGGAAGGTGAACCTCCTGAATCTTTTCTTGTGTATACCTTGGGATCTAGAGACTGCTCTGTTTCGGTTTCTTTCCTCTTCTTTGATCTGGTGATCGGAGGAGATTTGGGTTTCTCACCTATTGAAACAGTAGTGATGACATCTTTATTGGCATTGTGCTCACTCTTGAGTCCTTCACATGTTAGGACCACTCCTTGTAGCTTTAGCTGGACCACTTGCCTTTTAACCCATTCTTCAGTTTGGGCCACAATGGGTTTAGTTATGATATCGAGGTCATTGACCTCCTGCTCATCCCAATCAATTGTGGGCAGCGGTAAGTTCAAGACTGCATTATACCAGGGATCCATGAGGGTGCCTTTATCTTCCTCAACTTGATCCAGTATAGGGAACAGTTGCACCCTTCTTATGAAGTATGCAGTCATCCTCATGTAGTGCCTGTCACGCACATCTTCGTCGTCCTAGCAGTTTTCCCATAAATCCTCAACATGATGCAAGTGGGCGTACTCTGGTCCCAGCGCCTTTCTCACATGCCCATATAGGTCCATTTGTGGGCGAGTAGTGCGTAGTTGGAAGTGGTATTCTACCAATTCCTTTTATGAGTTCCCAACACACTAGGAAGTTTGAAATTTATACATGCCTTGACTGAAGGTCAAGGGATAACATATCCCTGCCAAATGTTTGTTACTGAGGATGGTGTGCACATGTTGCAGCTGCTAGGAGAGTTCCAATAGTATAATTCAGTCATTGGGGTACCAAGGCAGCTTGTTTGGTCTTTCAGTGAAACCCTGGGCATGAATGTAGGTGAATTTAGGAAATTGTAGGAACACGAAAGCGTACTGCTTTAAGAACATTCGTGTGCTATGAGAGACTCTCCTCTCAAAATCCTCTCCAAGTAATCAGATGATATGACCAATAAATACATCGTTCACCCTGCAATATTCCTTCTTAAAGTTTTTGAATTGGAGTTGGGGATATCTGTCATATACTTTCAATCTTCGCCCTGTCCCCTCATCGGGTGCTACAAACAATCCACTATACTGCCTTTGTTCTTCTAGTGAATAGACCAGATAGGAGGTCATGTAGAATTTGGAGTTTTTCTTTACATTCATGAACTGCTCATGGAAGCAATTGCTTATCATACCTCCCCAGTAGAATGAGGCTTTTGTGGTGACATCCTCGTTCCTATGGAGGATTTGCTCAACAAAGTATACCATCCATTCTTGAAATAATGCAGCAGTGGGAAGGCCCATTACCCAGCTCAACATGGTGACTAGGTCATGGTAGTCTTCATGGAAATCACTACGGAAGATTTCTTGGGGAACCTTCATAGTGTGCCCCTTTTCTCCTTGAGCCAATGTTTATTTATCAATCTCTTGCAGCCCATCGGGTTGTCGTTCCATGCCACTTTGCATTCCTCTATGGTGGGCGTTTCCATTTCTTCAAAGGGAGGAATGTGGAATGTCTTTAATTCCCTCGGCCGACATGTCAGCTAGAATACTGCCATCTCTCTCAACGATGGTCCTTGTCTCAGGTTGGTAGGCCTGTCAACAGGCCATGACTAGCTCAAGGAAAATGAGAGATGGGGGGAAGCCTGCAGCCTTTGCGATTCCACTCTGCCTGATTAATCTGGCATTGTCAATCTTTGGGTGAATTCTGACCCTTTGCGTAAACTCATCAATATCGACATGGCTGATATTGGTGTCTATGATTTCCTTCAAGTCCGTGGTGATTTTCGATCGTAGAGGTTCACCCTAGAATATGAACTTCATCTGGTTTTTATCCTCCTTCCCACGAGGAGTCTTGCCTGATTTCTTTCCTTTGTCCTTCTCTGCAGTTCCCCCCGAGGGTCCTGCACCCAATTCCATATATCCTACCAGCATGGAAACAATGAGTACAACCTTTTAAATGCTAAATCAAAGTGGACATCGTATGACTAATAAAGTTAAATCTTTTCCTTTTAGATGTCGTTAATTGCTTTTTAAGGGATTTGAGACAGTCTGGGCCCAAGGAGCGAAATTCCCTGGCAGGAATGTTGTTTTGAAAGGGGCAAATAGGCCAGGGCGATCTGGGTGGTTTCTCCCGTCTTCACATTTTGATGGCTCGAGGGGCTCATGTGGAAGAGGGCCAAATTTGAGCACGTGGGTCGAGGTTAGTTTTCAAATTTGAGGCCATTTAGGTCACTTTTGGGGCTCCCGGAGGTTCAAGCTCGGAAAGCCGTCTGCAGTTTGTTGTCTCCAATGGCCTTGGGGAGACGGAGTTCTGGGGATGAAACTTTGAGGTTTGGGACCCAGAAGGCTAAACGACGGTTGGTGGTTCGAGTCTAGAGAGGTGGAAAGCCGTTGATGTCACGTCGTTTTGGAATGAAAATCCAGAAACATAAACCTAGATGGAGCGGCCCGGGGGACCGGACCCGTCATCAAGCTTGGACGTTCGATTTCCATACAAAGTTTCTCTCGGAAAACAAGAGGGTAGAGCTCAGAGGTCAGAAAGGCGGGCGTGCTTTTCCCCTTTTGAACTGGCGAAGGCGGGAGAGAATCCTGGATGTCAGAGCCCGATGAGGGTGAGCACATTAGAGTTCTTTGATCTTTGCTCCTCACGGCGAACGAAGAATCGAGGCCCGGGAGAGGGAAGGTCATCGTTAGATGGTCGTGACGAAAGGCGAAGCTGTGACAGAAGTCCGCGGACTACGGACTGGGACCTGAGGTCATGATGGAAGGTTGATTTCTGAGTGCTTAACGTCAGATGGCGAGATGCAAGGTGGGCTCCGGGGGGCGGGCAAATGGGATCATTCCGCCGTTTGGGAATGGAAAAAATTTTGTGGAATTTCAGACACGGAAGTCCAAGGGATTAGGCCCGAGAAGACAAAATGGAGGCCGGTCTCCAAAGTTTCAAATCAACTCCAACGGCGATCGAATGACGGAGGCCTGAGGGTTCGGGCCCGAAAGGGAAATCTGCCATTTTGAAAGATTATTCATTTTTGTGAGTTCTCGATGGCTAAGTGAAAACTTAGGCCCGGAGGACATGATAGCCCCTGAGCAATGAATGGCGGCGGTGAAGTTCAGTTCCAGTTTGATCAAAGGAGGCTAATTCGAAGGTTTATCAGGATTTCAAAACGTGGGTTTTGTGGCATCGGGTGTGCTTTATCAATTGGATTCATTTTTAGCTTATCTTGTTCGTTATCTTAAGCGTAAAATGATAAAAATATTTTTGGTGTAACGAATGGCAGACCTACCTCAAAATCTTGACAAAAGATGAGGTGGGATCGACGATGGAAGGTCCAACGATGATCGGATGCGCAAGCTGTGGGTGGTGGACGTGTTGATCTCCTCTCGCAAGTGCTCTGACCGCCTCTACAATCATGACAAATGAAAATGATAGGTTGAAGCCTAATATTTATACCCTCCTCTGCTAAAATGGCTGCTAAAAGACTTCCTTTTAAGACCAACAGCAAGAAGGGGCTCAGACTCCAAAGGGCGGAGCATCGGTGAGGTTTCGCCACTGGAAATGATGAAGGGCGAAGGGAGTTCCGGGAACAGTGGCCCGGCCGTCTAGACCCAGAGGGCACAAATGCAGTCCGAAACTTCGCGCATATTAAATCTTGGTGGCAACTGATGATCTAGGACTCAGGGTTCGAGAAGGCAGTAGCCTTTCATTGTTCGAGGAATGGAAACCCCCAGAGGAAACCCGACAATGGAAACCCGAAGGGCCGGGTCTAGCAGGGCCCAGAGCTGTTGGCAGAAGGAAATTGCCAAAGAAAGCCTGAAAATCCCTAGGGCTTAACTCAAGTGTAGTGGACAAAATGTGGTCAGTTTAAGATGGGACTCCAGGGTATGCTGACCATCTGGGATGCCAAAATAGGGGTACACAAAATGAGGAAGCAAAGAGCATCCCGACAGGACGAAAGAGAAGAGGGTCCTCGTTCTAAATGGGGCATGTGTGCTGAGGGAAAAAAAATGGTGACTCTACTAGGAAACAATTCTGAGCATTCTAAGGATAAGCGTTCATTCAGAACCTAGAATCTTTGGCTTCGCAGACCAGGAGTAGACTTTCAAGAGTGAGCTAGGAGAACAGGAACCTTAGTTGGGTCAGTGTACAAGACATCTCAGAAGTGTGTGTGTCATGGATTTATTCCTTTCCTCGGGACTGCGCCAAGTGGCTACTAATCCAACCGAGCAAGCTACATAGATTGTCCAACACCAAAAGTAACCTGGACATTGCCCCGCTGCCAGTCAGGCGTCCATAGCCCCGATAGAGTTGTCATTGTGACCCCAGGGATATTGCTCTACTGTCAGCCGGGCGTCCATAGCCCCGATAGAGTTATCCACACACCCATACAGTCGCTTGATTTTAGAATTTTCTTTCTTTTGATTTCTTTTGATATTTCTTTCAACTTGTCTTCTTTTCTTATCTTTTGCTCGACTGTGTAAGCGTCGAAGCCTATAAAGGGTTTAGGAATCATAGTGGTCACTGGAGACGACTTTGGATTTTTCACTTACTAGGGTATCATAGTAGCCATTGTACAGTCCTTAGGAATAATTAACACACTTTTGTGCGAGATCTGAGATATGCGTAAAGAGAGCCAACCAAGGGTCAAGTTCTAAAGCAGAGTTCAGACAAGGAAATCATTCCTAAGCGGCCTTCAAGGACCAATAGTCAGGAATGAATGTTTACCTGAAGAATACTAAGGATGAACAACAAAGTGAGTCATTCATTGAATTCGCATGGCCACCCTAAAGGGACAGAGAACATCCTTTCAAAACAAAACAGCCAGGAATGAGCAAAACAAAAAACAACGGTGCAACAAAACGCAAGCAAGCCAAAAGACAACCTATTCTAACCTATATACAAGTATTTATAGAAAAGAGCCTGCAGGAGCTCAAGGTTGAAAGTAATGCTTCAGGTGATTCTCGTTGACTGGCAATGGGACGTCTTCCCCAATTAAGGTCTTTAGGTAGAAAGCATTGTCTCCCAAAATTTCAGCTATTTGAAAGGGGCCGAGCCAAAGCTTGTCAAATTTGTTGTGTCCCCCTTTCTTTTCATGGCCCTTGTCCCAGTACAGGACTAAATCTGCAATTCTAAAGGCCTTAATTTTGGCTCGGTGATCGAACCATCTCTTAACCACACCTTGATGTTTGGAAATTTTTTCTATTGCATGGTCTCAGACTTCTTCTAAATGCAAAAGCTCAGCTAATCGAGCTTCTCTACAATATCCTCCATAAAATTTTTTGATAAATTGGAGAGTGGGAATCTTCAGGTGGATAGAAAATATGGGCTCTAGGCCATAAACAAGATGGAATGGGGAATCACCAAGGGAAGCCTTGTGGCGAGTGCGGTCTGCCCAAAGGGCGAAACAGAGCTGGGTATGCCAGTCCTTGGGATTCCTATCTAGCAACTTCTTGATTACTGTGATCAGGTTCTTATTTGTGGACTCAGCAAGGCCATTTCCTTGAGGGTAGTAATTAGACAAAAATTTAAAGTTAATCCTGTAGTCGAAGGCCCAACCAGTGAATTTTAATGAAGCAAAAGCAGGTCCATTATCACACACTAATGCATAGGGACAACCAAAGCGATTTAAAATGAAACTTTCTAGAAAATTTGTAACTACCTTAGTTGTGCATTGCTTACATACAATTATTTTTGTCCATCTATTATAGTAATCAGTAGCGGTAAGAATGTACCTGTGTCCTGTGGATGATGGAAGGCTTACCAAACCGATGAAATTGAGGCCCCACTGCGCAAATGACCTTACCTCTAGCACGGGCTGCAATGGGACAGGAGCATTCTTCTCCTTGGTGGCGGTAGTCTGGCATGTGTGACATGAACGAACATGGAAATGAGCATCCCTGAAGACAGTTGGCCAATAATACCCCACTCTTAATATTTGATGTGCAGTGGAGGGCCCAGATCCATGACCAGTGTCGAACTTATCATGAAACTCCTTCAAGACTCGATCTACTTCTTCCTTGCCAAGGCATCTCAAGTAAATTCCCTCAACGACGGAATATGCTTGCTTTTCCATGTTGTCGTAGAGTAATTCAACATCTTTCAAAGGAGCACTCATGAAGGCGATCGGGTGCTCATTTCGTTCATCATCTTTCTAAGTCAGAATGCTAGCACAGGAATGTTCTGAAGCGAATGAATAGATATAGAATGGCTTCAAATAGTTTGGACTGACGAGTATGGGCACCTCGGCAATGGCCCGTTTCATTTCTTCAAAATCTTGTTTGGATTTGGGAGTCCACTCAACTTTGGTATCTTTTTTTAACATGGCATTGAGCGGTTTAACAATTTCAGCAAAACCCGTGATGAACTTCTTGACAAAATTGATCTTTCCGAAGAAGTATTTTAATTCTTTATTGCTACCCAGTGGTGGGATCTTCAGCAAATACTGGATACATTCAGGGTCTATAAAGATTTCATGCTTTAAATAGACATGTCCAAGCAATCTACCCTCAGTCACGCCGAAAATGCACTTTTTTGGGTTAAGTGAAACTCCAAACTCCCTACACCTCGAAAACACTTTGCACAAATCGAAGATGTGATCACTCCACCTTTTAGAGAACACATTCAAATCATCCATGTAGATGATTATGCACTTTCCAATCAGATCTTTAAAGGTGATATCCATGGCACGTTGGAAGGTGGCATCGGCGTTGATTAGCCCAAAAGGCATTCTCCTATAAGCGAAGGTCCCCCACTTAGTGGTGAACGTTGTCTTATTGCGGTCTTCATACTGCACCATAACTTGGTTATATCCAGAGTACCCATCAAGGAAGGACATCATTTGGGAGCCGTTGACAATCTGTAGCACCTCATCCAATGAAGGTACCGAATAGTTGTCCTTCTCTAAAGCCCTGTTCAAATTACGGAAGTCTACACACAATCTTATTTCTCCATTATTTTTTTACTGGGACCAAGTTGGCCACCCATGTGGAATGCCTAACTAGGAAGATAACTCTTGCTGAAAGCAACTTTTGTACCTCTTTGTAAATGATGGGCTCTAACAAGGTGTTAATAGGATGTTGCCGCTAGCCGAATGGCCTCACTTCTGTCTTGAGAGGGATGGTGTGCATGATGATGGAGGTGTCATAGGTCTTGAGATCCTCATAGCTCCATGCCACCATGTCGTGATACTTTTGCAAAGTGTCAATAATTCCTTTATTTTCTTCGCGTGTGCATACCTTGCCAATAAAAAAAAATTGTGTCTCCTTGGTCGTCCCTAGGTTGTGAGCATCACACTGGTTGTCGATCGCTTCCTTCTTTATCTGCTGGTCTTGGTCTCTAATCTGGTCCAAATCAAATATGCGTTCGAGCTGAATCATGCCTCTGGGAATCATGTTGGTTTTGAGGTTAATAACCCCCTCTATGTCCAATTCGGCCTCTTTTGGATCAACTTCATCAATTATTTGGGTGGCAAAGACATCGAAACTCAAGATGAATTCAAGGATGTGTTTATCGTCATTGAAGATCTGAAAGTGAGTGACATTATCCAGGACAAACAGTGTGGATGTCAACTCAACTATAAATTTCTTAAGCCCGGACATGGAAAGGGGTTGTAAAGTGTTGGCTGCTTGAGCCAAGGCATCGACTGTATGATTCTAAGCACGAGGGATCAATTGTATATTAAATGAATCTAAACCTTCTAAGAGATCCTAGACTCTATGCCTATAGTTTGAGAGCCTTCTATCATGACAAGAGTACAATTTTCTAACTTGTTTGACTACAAGTTCATAGTCTCCGAACACTTGCAACATTTTAAAATTTTTCTTTAAGGCCATAAGAAGACCATGCACTAATGCCTCGTATTCTACTACATTATTAGTGCAATAAAACTACAGCCTACGGGCAGTGAGAAAGGTCTTACCCATTGGACTGATGAGCTCAAACCTGGCACCGAATCCTTGTTTTGATTTAGATCCATCAAATCAGGGCGTCCAAAACTTGGAAAATTCCTTGACTTCGGGTCTGACTTGTCTCTTACTTCCTTTTGGCTGGGTGGTTGCTCCCATAATCTTTTGAGAATCCAGCAGCCCGTCGTGTTGAACAGTAGGTGGTTCTGCTAGCACCTCCTTTGGTGTTTCCTTCTGAGGGGCAGTTGATTTTTTGACATGATCTACTACTGTTTGGCACAAGCAGCAATCAAACTCAGAGTGGGCAGCATTGTGAATCCTGCACCAATTTGGCAATAAGAGATCCCAGAAATCCATTCGAGCACCCAAGCTGAATTGGTCTCTTGCACACTTTTCCATGAATTCCTAGAAACCACTGAGTAGTCCCTAGTTGTCACCTTCATCAGGTTTATCGTATGATTCTACCAACATTTCTGTAGTTAGAGGTATTTGAGTAAGGTCGGTTGGAGGGCTGCACTGCACTAAGAGTACTTCTGTGGCATACTCTTCTTGGGGTTTGAATTCGTCTTGACAGGCGAAGGGACAATAATTTCCCAATTTTTTCTCAACAAACAACACCTCGTTGAGGTTGTTATACTCTGTGATCATATATTTCATACAGGGCTCACGATCTACACAGATTTGATTTGGAAGCCCCTTCCAGGGCAGCCACATGTGAGAATGGTCTGTGGCAGCATATCCATTCAATTTTTTGGTGAATTATCTTCCCAAGATGATCCCATATGAATCGGGGATATCAGCCACCTGAATATCAATAACTTGTTGTATCCTTGGATCTACAACAATTTGCATCAGGATCTGATTCATTTCTCCCACAATGTTGATCTTTGTTTTGTTCAGCTAGGTCGCCTTCCTCCTAGAGGGCATGGGGGCAATCCCAAGCACCTTGCATATTGCCAGTGGCATAACATTGGCAAACCCTCCTAAATCAAGCAGGCAGTTATGCAAGTTTTTCTTGAATATCCGAATGGTGGTAAGGAAAGGGGGAGTTTCCAATCTTCCTTGGAAGAGGCCCATGGGCATGTCTACCTGAGCTACTTGAGCTTTGTTCTTATCACTAGTTTTATCCTTAATATGTCTAGATGACTAATCCTTAGAACTTTTCCTATTGTTCTGGTCTAGTTCCTTTTCCGACTATTTACTCGTAGACTGATTTGAGGGAACATCCTTCCTTTTCCCTATGTTATCCTGTATCACAGGTTCTTGCCTAGGTTCTTCAAAAGTGATTCTTTTGGTTGAGGCCTCTTGTGTTTTGCTAGAGGATGGGGTCCCATTGAGTACCCTAAAAAAGGTGTGCCTTATGGTAGGGATCTTGAGTAGTTTGAAGGAAAATAAACTAATTTTTACTTTCTTGAACTCTTCTGCCACATATTCACCCATCTGTTCAATCTTAGAGCCGAAGGCCAGACCTATTGCAGAGCTAGGAGGTTGGAATTCCCTTTGACTTGAATGATTTTGGGGTTGGCCTTGAGGTTGATTTTGTGCCTAATTTTGAGGCCTATCCTTGTTGAGATATTGGGTATATGGGGAAGCCCAGGGTTATTGTTGGCATTAGGGTCAGGCGGGGTAGTAAAATTATTTGGAGGAGTAGAGGTCGTAAAGGGTCCACCCGCCTGCCTGTTTCTGAGGAAGTAAGGGGTTTTTCTCTGGTGGAACATGTGAATTTCATCTACATGTGGTTCTTCCTCATCTACTAGACCATTATCTACGGAATCGAAAAGTTGAGCCAAGGTTTGCTCATTACTTACCTCTTGCACCTCTTCACTTTTAACGAGGGTAGGCTCGACTTCAGGCTGATTGTGGTCGCTTTGCGGAAATGACGCTTGGTTTACCACGAGACAAGAGGAGTCATAAGGCTCAGATGGAATGATGTCTCTGCAACCAGTAATATCAGTAGCATTTTGGACCTCAATTTGGAAATTTTTTGTAATTGTCTAGAATTCAGGACAATCTAACTCAGAGTGTCTACTAGTCTTGTGAATTCGGCACCATCCGGACAAGGCTGCCTCGACAAGCTACACCCCACTGGCTATTCTTTCATTGTTGGTCGGCTGATCAAGCAGAGTAGGGACACCTCTATTATTGGGCTTCATATTCCATGTGCAGTTCTACCTCTAAGAAGGTCTCCTCTCGGATCTTTCATTCAGATTCTGTCCTCTATCATAATTCTGCCCGGAAGAGGTGCTTGCTTCCCAGTTGTCCTTGTTGTCTCGGTTATCCCGATTAAGATTGGCCTGGAGGTTACGTTGGGATGCCTGCAATTGATTATTCTGATTCTTTAAGTGCATCATTTCCGTGGACATTTTCTTTATCATCTCTGTCAACTCTTCCAATTTGTCTTTCTCAGCAATGCTGCTTGGCTGCGGTGCCGAATTTTGGAGAAAGGCAAGTGGGGCTACCGGCTGATTTTGATGCATTGGAGGGAATTCTGGTCCTGGAAAAAATAGTGGTGCTTGTAGTTGTTGAGAATACACCTGTTGTTGTTGGGGAGCCTGAGGGTAGCTTTGTTGTTGCTGAGGCTGCAAATAAGAAGGCAAGGGAGGGGCATAATTCATTGGTTGCTCGAGGTGCGGAATGATGGGAAGTTGAAGCACGTGGTTCATAAGAGGGGTCTAGTTAGTGAATGCTTGATTAAGCCCTTGAACTTGCATCGGGTGAACTATTGGTCCCAAAGAAGGCAGCGGACCAAAGATATTCTGCCCCAAATTTGTGTTGGCAATAACAGCCTCTATAAAGGAAGTTACTAATGAGGTGAGTGGTGGACGCATCCTCTTTACCAAGGCTGACGTAAGGTTGTCTAATGCCGCATAATAGATTGGGAGGGCTATGGAATCATTATGAAGGTATGGGTCCTAAAGCCTTGTGAAGGCACGAAGAAAGCGATCATTAAAGGATCCAATGGGTTCATTAATTTCCCTTCTGACGGACATAAACTGCCTATATAACTCTAAGGGGCTGATCGGGATCTTATATTTTTGCAGGAAAGCATTCTTCATGAGGTCCCATGAGGTAACAGACCCCCTTGGAAAATTGATTTACCAATAAAAGGCCTCCTCTCCCAACGAGTGTGGAAAAAGGCGGCATGCAACATCCTCATGATTGACTTGCATTTTGGTGATTATTGTTTCAAATATTTTGATGTGCTTTTCAGCTATTTTTTGCAGGTCACGAGGATTGAATTTCAAACAGAAGCCTTCTGAATTCTTGGGCATGTCATGGTAAGCGGCGAAGTTTATCGGCGAAGGATTTTGTGCCAATCAAGCCATGGTAGGAGGTGGAGGTGGTATCTGTTGTTGAAGAACAACAATTTGGAGTTGCGCTTGTAGTAGGACAGCAGCCTAGGCTATGGCTGTTTGGACTGTACCTTGGGCTTGGAAGGCTAGGAGAGATGCAACTTCCTAGATGCTGAAGATGGGGGTGAAAATGCAGTTTCAGATGGCCGGGTGGAAGATGAACACAAGCCGAATGAGGGTGAAGGTGAAAGGGAGGTGGGTGGAATGGAGGAAGGGGAAGAAGCAACATTTCCTTCCTTAGTTCATTTTTCCCTTGTAGGAGGTTGCAACTCTTGGAATTCTCCCTTGTTTGGTCTTGACCATAAAACTCTTTGAAATCTTTTTGGGGAGAATGATCCAATTCGATCCAGCTTCACAAGGCCCTCCTTCTAGTGCTAGTTCTGTTGATGGGTTTTTTACACACTTTCTCAACATAGGTAATGCGTATGTGCACTACCTCTCTTGAAAGGAAATCTCCAACTGCAAGCTGTTGAGAATCTCCCCAAGGTCTCTCGGGTGTCAGGTCATGACTTGCATTGAACTCCTTAGTTGATATTTGATGTGATTTTGCTGGTAATCATAGGGCGGACTTACGTAGCTGGATGCGAGGTGGGTCTTCAGATCCGAAGTTTCTAAGATGGGAATTAAAGTGTACTTTGTTGTAGGTTCAAACAACAATCTAAAACTTTGATGTTTTCTTCAAGTTTGGCTTTACAATGTGCAATGAACCTTAGCACAGGTTGTTTTTTTTAAAAAGGAAAAGAGCAGATAGGAGGGAAGGTTCCTGGATCTGCAACTAACTGGACAACTCCCTTTAAACAGGATTCCACTTAACCAAGAAATCTACAGTATCGTAAAATATGGGCTATTTTCAAAGGTCTGCAAATATTTTACCATTCATCCACCATTTACATGCATGACTAAACATAAAAATTCAAAGAGCAGCTTCAAATTTCAACCTAGGCTAAATTTGCAAGGCCATTTACCATCAGCAAATAGCAAAAAGTATGGGCTAGAAGGCATCAACAAAGCAAAAATTTCTATAATCACAGAATAGTATGACTAATATCTATCAAAGCAAGGATACAGCTAACTAAAATGACAATGTGAATCTAACTAAAGCATCTAACAATGGAGATTGAACCATGAAACATGTGGAGAAATCAAAAAATACACCAAGTCAATATATTTTCATTATAAATTTCAGCAGCATGCCTTTACAACAACTCAACTCTCTTTGGAAATGAGAGGAGACCCCCTACTTATAGTGCCCAAAAAGCTAAATGAATGGCCAAGATTGATTTTCATTGTGTGGCCAGGATTCATTAAAAAATAGGGTTTCACCTACCCCCAAATATATAACAAATTTAAAATTACATTCTTGTCTTATCCCTATTTTGTCCTTTAGTGACAGCACTGTAGCATTTTGTCTTTTGCTGACTGCTCTTTGTTGTAGCTATTCCTTCAAGAGCTCTTAACTGATAATAGGGTTGCCCTCTTGCATCTTCAAAGCCACATATTCCATGAATTTTAGAATGACTGGCCGGAGCTTATCCACCTCAATAATCTCAGACTGCAACATCTGGTAACTCCATTCTTTTGCATTATCCTTAAGCTTCTTCCAGTCTTCATCATACTTTACGCCTTGATCCCTGAACAACTCCGACTGAGCGAAGGCACAAGTGGTGAAACTCATGAATTCTATTGTTATCTCATTGGAGATCATGTCCTCCATCTTCTTCTGAAAATAAGGCTTTATCTTCTTGGATCCATTTGTACTGCAGGCATGTCATACTCCATCATCAGCTTCAGATATCAGGTGCAGTCCGCCCTAATTTCCTTGACCCATTCGATGTATAGATCCACCTTATTCATTATCTGTTCCAACCTTTCTTTTGTGTTATCAAAATCCCGCCTCCACACGTCCATCAGATAGTGGTCATCGCTTTTGAATGCGAGCTCCTTTTCCCATGTGGCCTTTGGTAACCGGAGGATGGCCTCAATCTTTGGATAGGTGGAATCATATGTTGCAGGGAAGTCGGTGCAAGGCTTCTTCATGCTCTCCAGAGATTGCTGCAGATCCAAGAACTTGTTGGCTATCCGAAGAGCCCGGCTAATACCCATGTTCCCAACGTATAGGACCTGTCAGAACCAACTCTTCGTAGTCTTGTCCAAGTTTTTTCTCTTCTCTAATTTTCCAATTTTCTCTTTAGATAGTAGTTGGGGTGGGACGCAGATGTGGTAGGCATATCATCCACTGAAGACCATTGTTGGATGTAATCTGTCAAGGCAACCACCTATGCTTTAAGTTTTTCCTTCAAGACCTTGTCCTGTTTTATCAGGTGCACCACTGTAGCCACTGAATCCTCAAGATGTCCCACCTTCTGCTCTTTCGTAGCAGTCCCCAAGTTGATGGTGGAAATGTTGTAACTTACACTAGCTCATCCTACCATAGGTATTGCTATCTGTGCGGTTCGGGATCCGGAAGCATCCATTGTTATCTTGGATCTAACTTTAGG
Organism: Sequoia sempervirens; assembly: GCA_007258455.2. NCBI lineage: Eukaryota > Viridiplantae > Streptophyta > Pinopsida > Cupressales > Cupressaceae > Sequoia > Sequoia sempervirens. The sequence continues at coordinate 50,538 of VDFB02141871.1, forward strand.
CTTTTTCTCTTTTTTGGTTGAGATCTGTGCTCGGGCTAGGATAGCCTCTAGCCTCACTCTCGGATCCTTAGGAGTGGGAATCTTCTTCTCAAGCTACCTCTCCAACCACTCGGGCATGGCAGACTCTTCTTTTGATGGCTCTTGATCGCCCTCGCCCTGCCCCGTTCAGACTTCCGTTTGTGCACCTTTCATCTTGGTGTTGTCTCCCTCTTCATCATCAGCATCTAGGATCTAGGATGAATGTGAGGTGTTTGACAAGAGGTTTAGTAATCAATTTCCCTCAAGGACTTCCTTCTACCTCAATTTCCCTTTCCTTTATTTCTTCAATCTGTTCGCCCTTGTGCATGTATTCCTCGGGCTGGTCCTCTTCTCTGTCTTCTTCTTTTGTAGGAGGAGGTGGCACAATCTCCAGTTGTTTTTCCCCTGCAGGTATTTCTACATTTTCTACTGTCTTGTCGCCCTCATGTTCATTCCTGGGAGGTGACCTTTATGTCTCTTCTTCATCGTGTTTTAGCTGTCGGGCCATCTCCTTTTCAAGATCGTCATCGAAGGTTTGTATGATGATCTTACCATCGACATCCTCCTCCTCATCTCCACTTTCAGAAGAGCATGTTTCTTCCTCTCCGTAGGCCACCCTATCAATTTGTCAATGTTCATACTCTGGATGTTCATGGTACTCATCTGCCTCCTCTTCAGTTAGCTTCGAGGCTTCATGTTCCCGTCTCTCCCACTCCTCAAAAATTAACATTGTGGCCTCCATCGCTGGTTGTCCTACTGGAGGTTGCAAAGGCTTAGAAGTAGCGAGGACTTGCGCTAAGGCAGCTTGAAGGGTGGGGTCCATAAGGATTTGGGAGAGCTCGAAAGGGAGATTTTGCATGTGTTTTGAGAAAGCCTCAGGCAATGTGGGAGCAGGCATTAGTGTTGTTACTATGGCCAATGGGAGTGATATGGTAGGTGACATGGCAGCGGAGGAAGGCGAAGAAGTCACGATGGAGGAGTCAATTACTATTAGGGGCCCAGCCAGAGGTGAAGGGGCAAGATGGACTGAGATATCTACTGTCGGTGGGGATGTGGAGACCATGGCCAGGGAGACAGACGATGGGGCAATCGACACAAGGGGAGCTGGAAGAGGTTCTAGTTGATCTGTCCTTTCTTCGTCACCCTCTTGGATTATGAGCTACTCCATGGTGCCCCCTGTTCGCCTGGGCTTCTTGGAAGGTGAGCCTCTTGAATCTTTCCTTGTGTATACCTTGGGATCCGTAGATTGCTCTGTTTCCGCTTCTTTCCTCTTCTTTGATCTGGTGATCATAGCAGATTTGGGTGTCTCGCCCGTTGAAACAGTAGTGGCAACATCTTCGGTGGCACTATGCTCACTCTTGAGTCCTTCAAATGTTAGGACCACTCCTTGTTGCTTTAGTTGGGCCACTTGCTTTTTAACCCATTCTTCAGTTTGGGCCACAATGGGTTTAGTTATGATATCGAGGTCGTCGACCTCCTGCTCATCCCAATCAATTGTAGGTAGTGGTAAGTTGGAGACTACATTATACTGGGTATCCATGACGGTGCCTTCATCTTCCTCAACTTAATCCAGTATAGGGAACAATTGCACCTTTCTTACAAAGTATGTAGTCATCCTCATGTAGTGCCTGGCACACACCTCTTTGTCGTCCTGGCAACTTGCCCAAAAATCCTCGACATTATGCAAGTGGGCGTACTTTGGTCCTAGCACCTTTCTCACATGCCCATATGGGTCCATCCATGGGTGAGCAGTGTGTAGTTGGAAGTGGTATTCTGCCAATTCCTTTTCTGAGTTCCAAGCACACTGGGAAGTTTGCAATTTATACATGCCTTGACTGAAGGTCAAGGGATAAGAGATCCCTTCCAAATGTTTGTTGTTGAGGATGGTGTGCACATGTTGTAGCTGTCGGGAGAGTTCCAATAGTATAATCTAGTCATTGGGCTACCGGGGCAACTTGTTTGGTCTTTCAATGAGACCCTGGGCGTGAATGTAGGTGAATTTAGGAAATTGCAGGAATAGGAAAGCGTATTGCTTTAGGAATGCCCGTGCGTTGTGAGAGACTCTCCTCTCAAAATCCCCTCCAAGTAATCAGATGATGTGACCAATAAAGGCATCGTTCACCCTACAGTATTCCTTCTTAAAGTTTCTAAATTGGAGCTGGGGATGTTTGTCATAAACTTTCAATCTTTGCCCTGGCTCCTCATCAGGTGCTACAAACAATCCACTATATTTCCTTTGTTCTACCAGTGAATAGGCCAGATAGGAGGTCATGTAGAATTTGGAGCTTTTCTTTACGTTCATGAACTACTCATGGAAGCGGTCGCTTATCATACCTCCCCAATAGAATGAGGCTTTTGTGGTGACATTCTCGTTCCCATGGAGGATCTACTCAACAAAGTATACCATCCATTCTTGAAAGAATGTAGCAGTGGGAAGGCCCATTACCCAGCTCAACAATGTGACTAGGTCATGGTAGTCTTCGTGGAAATTGTTGCGGAAGAGTTCTTGGGGAACCTTCACAGCGCTGCCCCTTTTCTCCATGAGTCAATGTTGATTTATCAATCTATTGCATCCCATCGGGTTGTCGTCCCATGCTGCTTTGCATTCCTCTATGGTGCGCATTTCCATTTCTTCAAAGGTAGGAATGTGGAAGGTCTTTGTAATTCCCTCGACCGACATGTCAGCTAGAATACGATCATCTCTGTCAATGATGGTCCTTGTCTCAAGTTGGTAGGCCTACCGACAGGCCATGACTAGCTCAGGGGCAATGAGAGATGGGGGGAAGTCTACAGCCTTTGCAATTCCACTCTGCCTGATTAATCTGGCATTGCTAGTCTTTGGGTGAATTCTGACCTTTTGCGTAAACTCATCAATATCGACGTGGCCGATATTGGTGTCTATGATTTCCTTCCAGTCTGTAGTGATTTTCGATCGTAGAGGTTCACCCTGGAATTGGAACTTCATCTGGTCTTTATCCTCCTTCCCACAAGGAGTCTTTCCTAATTTTTTTCCTTTGTCCTTCTCCACAGTTCCCCCCGCGGGTCCTGCACCCGATTCCATATATTCTGCCAGCATGGACACAATGAGTACAACCTTTTAAAAACATTATCTTTAGCCCAAAATCTTGTGAACTAAATCAAATGGACATCATATGACTAATAAAGTTAAATCTTTTCCTTTTAGATGTCGTTAATCACTTTTTAAGGGATTTTAGACAATCCGGGCCTAGGGGTCAAAATTTCCTGCCAGGAATGTTGTTTTGAAAGGGGCAAATAGGCCGGTGCGATCCAGGTGGTTTCTCCCATCTTCACATTTTGATGGTTCGAGGGGCTCATGTTGAAGGGGGCCAAATTTGAGTATGTGGGTCGAGGTTAGTTTTCAAATTTGAGGTTGTTTAGGTCACTTTTGGGGTTCCCAGAGGTTTAGGCTCAGAAAGCCATCTGCAATTTGTTGTCTCCAACGGCCTAAGGGAGACGGAGTTTCGGGGATGAAACTCTGGGGTCCAAGGCTCAGAAGGCTAAAGGACGGCTGGTGGTTTGGGTTCGGAGAGGTGAAAAGCTGTTGATGTCACGTCATTTTGGAACGGAAATCCAGAAACGGAAACCTAGATGGAGCAGCCCGGCGGACCGGACCTGACATCAAGCTTGGACGTCCGATTTCCATGTGAAGTTTCTCTCGGCGAATAGGAGGGCAGAGCCCAGAGGTTGGAAAGGCGAGCATGCTTTTCTCCTTTTGAACCGGCAAAGGTGGGAGAGAATCCTGGATGTTAGAGCCCGACGAGGGTGAGGACGTTAAGGTTCTTTGATCTTTGCTCCTCACGAAAAACGAAGACTTAGGGCCCGGGAGACAGAAGGTCGTCGTTAGATGGCCATTACGAAAGGGAAAAGTTGTGATGGAAATCTACAGACCAGGACCCGGGGTCATGATGGAAGGTTGATTTCTGAGCGCTTAATGCTAGATGGAAAGATGCAAGGCGGGCTCCGAGGGGTGGGCAAACGGGATCATTCTATCATTTGGGAATGGTGAAAACTTCATGGAATTCCAGACACGGAAGTCCAAAGGATCAGGCCCGGGAAGACAAAACGGAAGTTGGTCTCCAAAGTTTCAAATCAACTCCAACGGTGATCGAATGACGGAGGCCCGAGGGTTCGGGCCCGAAAGGGCAATCTACCGTTTTGAAAGATTATTCATTTTTGTGAGTTCTCGATGACTAAGTGAAAACACGGGCCCGGAGGACATGACCACCCCTGAGTGATGAATGGCAGTGGCGAAGTTCAATTCTGGTTTCATCAAACGAGGCTAATTCAAAGGTTTATTAGGATTTCAAAACATGGGTTTTGTGGCATCCAGTGTGCTTTATCAATTGGATTCATTTTTAGCTTATCTTGTTTGTTATCTTAAGCATAAAATGATAAAAATCTTTTCGGTGTAACGAACGGAGGACCTACCTCGAAAGCCAGACAAAAGATGAGGTGGGATTGACGACGGAAGGTCCAACGATGATCGGACGCATGGGCTGCGGGTGGTGGATGAGTTGATCTCCTCTGGCAAGCACTCTGACTTCCTCTACAATCCTGACAAATGAAAATGACAGGTTGAAGCCTAATATTTATACCCTCCTCTGCAATTAATGGCCTCATTTAATGCCTATATGACTGACTCATTGGTTGGTGAATTCAAAATTAGCGGACGGCTGCGAGATGTCTGGGATCCGAGGTCTAGATAGATGTGTTGAAATGGCTGCTAAAAGACTGCCTTTTAAGACCGGCGGCAAGAAGGGGCTCAGATTCTAGAGGGTGGAGCGCCGGTGAGGTTTCACCACTGGAAATAGTGAAGGGCGAAGGTAGTTCTGGGAATGGTGGCTTGGTCATCTGGACCCAGAGGGCACGAATGTAGTCCTGAACTTTGTGCATATTAAATCCTGGAGGCAACTGATGATCTGGGACCCGGGGTTCAGGAAGGCGGTAACCTTCTGTCGTTCGGGGAACGGAAAACCCCCAGAGGAAACCCAGCGATAGAAACTCAGCGACAGAAACCCGGAGGGCCGGTTTTGGCAGGGCCTAGAGCCATTGGCAGAAGTAAACTGCCAAAGAAAGCCCGAAAAGTCCCAGGGCTTAACTCAAGTGCAGTGGACAAAACGTGGTCAGTTTAAGATGGGACTCCAGGGTATGCTGACCATCTGGGATGCCAAAATAGGGGCACGCAAAATGAGGTGGCAAAGAATGGCCTGATAGGATGAAATAGAAGAGGGTCCTCATTCTGAATGGGGTGTGTGTGCTGAGGGCATAACAGTATTGATATTCTTATCGGTAGCGTGAAGTTGATTAATGATTTTTCCACTATTATAATCATGCTTGATATTTGCATAGTTGGCCGACATATTGGTTTTGTTACTTGAACTGGGGACATTTCCTTTCCCATGGTCATGTAGTGGATCATAAAAGACTTGGTGATCAGTGTTTGATGACTTTTGTTTCTATCCGCTAACTTCAATAATTCTCTTTTCGACAAGATCCCGTATGATATTTTTTAGTTGGCGACAATTTTGTAGGTTATGTCCCTTAGTTCTATGATAATCACAAAAGGCATTGTCATCCCACCAAACTGGTTTAAATTGTCCTGGATTGTATTGTATTGGCTCTTGAAGCTGTATAAGATTGTGTTGCAACAGTTGTTTGAATATTAACTCGATGGGTTCTCCTAAGGGAGTGAACTCACGTTTTTAAAATCTTCTCTATTGTTGCGAATGTTGAGTTTTTTGGACTGTGTTGGAAGGTTGATTGACAACATTAAGCGTGTTGGTAGAAGGGTTAGGTCCTTGTAATGTGATGATTAGTCCTACTTGTACAGTTTTAGCATCAACTACCCCATCATTGGTGACGTTTTTGTTCTGAGACCAAAATTTGTTTCTATCATTGGGGGTGTTTTGCACTATCGGGTTTCTATTGGGTGTCAGTGTATTAAGTTCTCCTTTTTCATTGAGATCTTTTTCTATTATAACCCCTTTTTCCACTAGTTCTGAAAAGGATGTGCAACAATGTACCCTTAAGTTACTCCTTAGTTTTGCATGAAGGTTTTCCTGGAACATAGTGACTTTTTTTTGTAGGTATCTCTATAGGACATCAGCTGGCTATAGTCCTCCATCTCTAGAAGAAAGTGATGAAATTTTCTCCTTCGTCTTGTGTTGTGTGACACAAGGTTGCTATATTTATCTCGTGGTCTATGTTGAAGGAGAATTTCTCAACAAATTTCTCAGCCAGTTCACCCCATGATTTGATGCCATAGTCTAGACTTGAAAACCACTTGAGTGCAATTCCTACAAGACTTCTTGGAAATAGTCTCATAAGACATGTGGGGTCATAAGCGACATCTATGCACATGGTAGAAAATTCCCTTATATGTGCTATCGGATTTCGTTTGCCATTGTACTTAGGGAGATTCAGTATGACATACCCTGTCACGACCCCTATTTTTATGGTTCGTAATTTACAATGTTTGATTAAATTAATTGGTGGTGAAATAGAAGTGTGACGAAATAAAAAGGAATTAATTATAATTTAAATATAGATTTTATTTATTCCCTAATTATTTTTATTTCCAATTGGAAATATTTGGAGTAAATATTTAATTTGCAAGTGGATAATTTTTCTTTATTTGTTTATTAAGAATAAATATTTCTTTTGCAAATTAAAAATGGCTTCTTCTCATTATTTATTGTGGATAAACTACTTAGTTACAATTAAATGGAATTCCATTCTTTATTATTATCAAAGGAAAATATTTTTGTATGAAAAGAAATATGATATGATTTTAACATTTGGTTATTTGGAAAAAGGGAAGGGGAAATCTTAAAAAGGGGGAATAACTGTCCAAGAAAGGGGATATTATTCAGTTACGCTTTTGTATATGGATTATCAGGGGCTGGAGGTGGAGGCCAGAGGAATGGATTTTACATTCTGCTCCATGCACAGACCATTCCATTTTTCTTTCCAGTCATCAAATTGTAGTAGTTGGAGACTTGCATGGTGAACCTATGAAGGAAAGACAAGCTCTGAGGAATGCTGGCATGTTGAGTGTTGATGATCATGATTGTTGGATAGGCAGGAGCATAAAGCTCAATTTTGGGAAGGCTCTACACCCCTTGCGTCGATGGTCCTCCATGCTTGTCGACTTCCTCCTCCATCTTGAACATTCAATTCTGTCATGGCTTTCTAGTTCTTCCATACAAACAACACCAACAGTTTCACCGTGTAGGATGATACTAAGCTTGTTCAAGAAAAGAAATCGCATGAGTGAAAGGAAGAGAGCCTACCATCCCTGGAGAAAAGAGGATTGTGAACTTCAAATAAAGATACGCCTACATCACTCTGGGGCATGAAATGAGGGAGAGGCTTGTACAGGTACATTGTTCTTTATTGTTTCCAAATTACAAGTCTTCCAAACTGTAGGTATGGAAAAATGCTTCAGTATTGGCTAACAAAAGATCGTACTTGTGTTCTGAGTCAAATGCAAAGATATCCTTTACCTATTCATTCCTTCAATCCAATCTTTTTATTACCATTACACACTCACCTCCTCGAAACCCATCTGCACCTTCACCTGCAAAACATGCGCCCCAAACTGATATCTTAAGCATCATCTAATTACTATTTGTTTATTATAGTTAAGTAATAAAAATGAACCAATAGCTCCGAATAAGAAATGGACTAACTCAACATAGTTTCAAACTTAGTTATATATGTCGACCTTGGTATATTTATTAAGCTGTCTTCCTTGTGAGTATGGATAAACATAGAAAAAGGTTTCCCTACTCTACAACTAGATCTTCTCTGAAAGCTGGACATTCTCTTTAATCTGGGTAGGGAGCACCCATTGACACAGTATTACATCTAGGAATTCATTTATAACATTCACATACTCCATTTTCATGCTGTATCGTGCAACCAGAGAATCTTTTTCCTCTATAAGGCAATAACACAGAACTTGCTTGACAAATTATAACCAGTTTCAATGTCCAAACTGCCAATCTGTTTGCTCTTAATGCTATTAATACAATGTTTGGTTTCAATATAGATGAAAAATAATTGCATCTTGTAAAGTAGTTTAAAGTCAACTAATTGTTTCTGCGCTGACTTCTAAGGCTCAGTTATGAATATCTCGTATAAGGATAATCTAATGTGGTACATTAATATGAGAGCAATGAATTTTTTTATCAAGTGACATGACTGTCACCTTGTAGCAGTGGCCCCTCTCTTAGATTCATGGTTACTATTGTTGTCCCCACTCAACCTTGGATTCCCTTTTTGGAGATCTTCTACTGTTGGGAACATCGTGCCTATACCATTACATAAATTAGAATATCAAATAATATAAATAATGTGAACTTAGGTAGGTTGAGCATTTATCTATCCTTTCATTTCAGAGATAGCTTTGCTAGCGTATCATTGGCTTGATACTCCCTCATTCAACATGATAGTCAAATTCTTCGTATAATCATGGGCACAAAGGTCTCCCATATGCAGGAACCTTAAAATTAAACATAGACTGGAAGTGTGAGGTAGATGATATTAAGAAGTTAACTCGTCTCTCATCTCACTGTATTCTTTTAACCTAGAAGTAGTGTACGAATGTAATTTTGAAGTTCGACTCAAAATAAAATCCAAGGGTGAAATCCTAAAGAGTTCAACAGCGAAGATTCCTTTTATGATTTGTTTAATGTTGGTAGTTTTACGATTGATGAAATTTACAAATGTCTACTTTTAAGATAGATAGACCTATTTCCTTTAATCAATTATATAACATGGATGCTATATTGGATGGTATGCTACCGGATCCTTGCCATCTTTGTAAAGATTCTGGGCAGTTTATCCATTAAATCCTCTTTTATTACATTACATTATCTGCCAATTTGGTGTGTATCTAAATTAGTCATCTAGTTGTTTTCTTGGCTTGGGGAATCTTAGGTGAGACGGTGGTGGACTTAACATCCACTACCTTAACAAAAGGAAAGAATATTAAATTAGGAATCCGTATTAGTTATGGTTATTGGTGTTACTTGGAAAATTAGTATATCTTAAGACGATATTGAGATTTTTCCCTATGAAAGTGGAAGTTGTATGGTATTGTATATGAATATACATACATTTATTAGTTTGATATGAGTAAATAACTATCCTTGTGAATAGATGATCGTCCTGGCTTGTTTTACATGAGGTATTAGTAAATAACTTCCTTAAAAATTCTAAGGAGAGGTGAAATATTGCTTGGAATATAAGATGGCATCGTTAGTAGCTCGACTAGAAATAACTAAATTCTCTTTACTAATGATAAATTGTTCTCACTAGAAGTATTTGTTTTATACTACTTGATAATTCTTCTACATTGGCTTAATTATTTTATGCACTAGCCACATGGACATGGTGAAAATAGACAAGAAGATACATATCATTATAATTGTTGAACGAAGAATTTGGGAATTGTTTCTAACGTGTTTTGTATAAATGTGTTACCCGTTTATTTACAATGAGGTTGCTACATGTCTATAGAGTACCTTTGTTATTGTCACAGTAAACCGCGATGCCTAAACATCATGTTAAGGTCATTCATGTAACATGTTTTGTATTAAAGCTAACATTTATGATGAAGAGTTTATGATTCAAGCAAACATGTTCAAGTCAAAGATATATCATAATCAAGTAGGAGCTTATTGCAAGAGTTTGGGTGAGTTGCAACATCAAAATGTGATCATTCATCATACCTTTATCTTGTTTTTTTTTTCTTTTCAAGGTTTGATTACCAAATGGGGTTTGACCGAGGCAAACCCCTATTCACTAACCTTTTCTTGTAGGTCTAGGTGGTGGACACATGGATGAGCAAGACTTACTTGTATTTTCTCCAATAGGTTGGTCAGTTATGTTATACCTGTAAGTTATGTTGCATCTATAAGTTATTTACTTTAAATAAAGATGAATCTCACTTATAATGATAAATCGCTTATTTGAAATTCTTTCGATTTACCTTGATTCATTGAAATGCATGTCATTCCATTTGTATTAATAAGGGATTGTAAATTATTTAATGATTCTTTTTTTTATTTCCCCATTATATAATTGTTAGATTCTATTAAACTAATTTGGAAATTGAGGCAAATGGTTAGTAATTGAATTTCCCAGACTCCTTTACATTTTGGCATCATTGAAATAGATGATTTATTTATTGTATCATTAAATAGATGACTTGTAACACCCTTAACAGTGTATGTACATTGATAATGTTGTATGAAATTACTTTGAGTGTTTATGGATAACTCTTGGTATACATGTTATGGACATATCATGTGATGGATGTAATTCTATCTCCTTAACTAAAATGAATGTTACTCATTTACTGTATTTTGTATGGAATGGAAACTTTTGGTTCGTTACATACCGTGAGGGAAAGGTGTCATGTACAATGATTTATCAAAGGGAAATGGGCATATGTCCTTTGTTGAAAAGGATTTGTTAGTTGACACCGCCATGTTATACATTTGTGTTTGGAGTGCATGCATTTGTGTTTGCAAGACGTCAACCTGGGTTAATGATGTGTTGGACGGATTACACAGATCTATGTATGTATTCTAAAATCCAAAGTTTCATGATGGGTTTTGATTGAATGTTGGTATTTGATATGGATTTGGATTCAAAATGTTGGTGAATGTGTTCTAATTCGGAATTTGTGTGAATGGGTTTTGACTGCCAATCTAGGAGAATGGATTCTGATTCAAAATCTATGTGAATGGATTCTAACTGCCAATCTGAGAGAATGGATTTTGACTACCAACCTGGGAGAATGGATTCTAATTGCCATATTGGAAAGAGGGAATCCCTCCTATCTATGTAGTCTGTGGTATAGTACTATTGACATGAACACTAGGTATGGTTGTTGACTGTGGTATGGTACCAGTGACACTGACATTAGGTGTAGAAGTTGACATTTTAGATCTTTTATTACCAACAAGAGGACCGAAGGGAGTGGACGATGATGCCCCTACAATGAAATTAAATCCTGATGTCATGCCGGATGTATCGAATGGAGACGTATGGACTATCATACTCTGTGTAGGTATGCCAGATGGTATGACTGTATTAACCTAAGGTATAGAGGTACTAGCAGTAGTTGCGGTTGTCCCTTGTGTAGGTTGAGTTTGTAAGGTGCTAATATCAAATCCTGTGGGTAAGGTAGAACCTTCAGCTAACAATTTGGCTAAGTAGCATTGGCAATCATTTGCTAGATACTCATCTACAAAAGAGGCAAACTCGGGGTCTTGTGCAGTAGCCTCTATGTCTTCCGATCTAATGTGTCCTTGAGAGTCTCTAGTAGTGAATTTTTCCAACAAATTCCTGTGAGGTCTCGACATCTTTTCTCTCTCTTTTCTCTTAGACCTAGTTTCAACCATGTAAGATAAGCTCAATATGCGAGGAATGCAAAACTACGTCTATGGATAGTATGACTCTAGTCTATGTTTTTGAGATTTTCTGAATGCAAAATAATGAATGTTCTAAGATGATGCTAGTCTAAAATGACAATATCTAAAGATGCAAAGTCTAAGAAATCTTCTAAGGTAATCTATTTTGTAAACCTGAGACGAGGGTACCAGCTACCTAAAGTCTAACAAAGGTGTCAATTTAGTTATGTCAAAGAACCAATGTAGGACTAGGATCAAAGATAAGGTTGAGTTTCCTAACTAGACTGATGAGCTAGGAGGACTCTCTGTAGGACAAAGGATATGATGACATGACTAGGTTCAATGACAGATTTTGTTGACACTGATTTTTCTAGAGTGTAGAAAGTGGACCTATTCTAAAGTTTGTAAAAGTGACCCTCCAAAAAGTTTGATCTAAAGACAATATGTAGTCTAAGATGAAAAAAATAGAATTAGGACGACTATAGTAATGACTAAATGATATCTAAAGGATGTAAAATTGAGCAAATCATTTCAGGTTTCTATCCAAGGACTACTGTGAAAAGACAGATCAAAGACTGGTATGATTGTGTCGACTGGACTGTGACCATAAATTTTAGTTTTCTAATAATCAGGGAGATGCTTCACAGAATTTCACAGATGCGGTTATCTTTCACAATTGTGGTGTTCTGGTAATTAGTTGTGTGTTTCTGGTAAAATTCAATATCTAGTATCAGACAGATGCGGTGTAGTTTCTAACAGATGCGACTTGTGATGGCAATTGCGACTCAGAATAGTTCTGTGATAGTGGCAAATGCGTCATTCTACACTATAGTTGCTGCTCACCTTTTCAGATGCATCACAGAATGTCACAAGTGTGATATTTTAAATCAGATGTGGTTTTCAACAGATCAAATATGAGCTAATATGGCATATGTGACTCAACAGAACAATTGTGACCCTCTGGTGAACAGTTGTGACTCTGTTAATAGTTGTGTGTTTTCAGTGAATGGAGATATAAAACTGACATTTTTTTTCATGATCAAGTTCTTGCAAACAACGACAATCATAAGACAAAGTGTTTTTATTTTGATTTTGGACTCAAAGAATGTTTAATAATTTGGCAATAGGCAAGCACATCCTAGGCTGTGTAAGAAAATATTTACTGAGTTCTCACTTTGGTTCCCCTAGCTACGCTTATTCAAGGCAGATGATTAGTAGCTTGACCCCTCTAGCTCCCCTCAACGGCTCATTAACGTCATTCGGGGTAGCCAAGCTACAATACCCATGAACATCCCATGGCATACTTTCATCTCTACACATGAACTGTAAGAATATGAGATGGCTTCACAGATCTGACCTGCTACACCAGTAAATAGAAGGATTTTGGACACTACAAACAAAGGTGTTTAATTTGGGCATTCTATTCATAGGGCATGATCCATGTGGCGAGATTCCCCTTTCGAATCCATCTCGTTGGAACCATACGCGTGATTCTTGGGCTTTCCCCAAGAATCTACTTTTATAAACTGGTTGGAAGTCCCTCGGGTTCAAGGTGCTACTGGTTTGAGTTGTCCTGGGGTGAGTACTTTTTCCCACCAGAACAGGCCAAAGTTCTAGAGTCAGTAACTGTTTCTCTTACACCCAGGATCGCATGGATGTGCAAGGGGAGAGGATACTTCGATATACCGAATCGTGAGGGTAATAACACAAATTTTCTTTCACACCAAACATAGTAGACACTTGTTAATTTTAATCCAAATGAAAGATTTGCTACACTACCAAACAATCTGTTTCAAAAATTTAACTAAGGTTTTCGACATGCATTATGTAGAAAAATTCATTAGTAGTTTTGATATTCGTCTTCAACTATCGATCTACATAAACTTCATTAACTCCTCAATACACATGCTGAAAACATAAGATTAGTGAAAATAGCAACGCAAAATAAGGTTGTAAATTGAAAACCTAAACCTAAAAATTTACCAGTTGGATGCGTCGTTTTCTCTGTCAGATGCGTTGTGGGATTTTTACCAATCAGTTGTAGCTCAGAAAATAATAGATGTGTAATTATTCATCAAATGTGTCATTTTTGATATCAGATGCAATCCAGTAAGTCAATTGCATCGTTTCCGATATCAGATGTGGTCTAGTATTTTAGTTGCGTCGTTTCGTCAAGCAGCTGCATCTCCAAATGTCAATTACGTCGTTTCATCAAACAGATGCGTCGTTCTGTACAAAAACTTGCAAAAAATTGAATAAAATTCTACGGATATGCGAAGATGGTGTCTTCACGTCGGGTTCACCAAATGTAACATCTAGAAAATGCAGAAGAAAGGTTAAAAGCACACACTCAATGCGATCTAAGCTCTAATGCAATCTAAGCTAAACAACAGAGAACAAAGGAAAGCTAAAACATAAATAAACTAAAAAATCTCACCCAATATCTACGTAATTCCATGTATAACCTCAATTGCCCTTTTCCATTTTGTCGTTGTAGTATAATTTCCCTCAGATTTCTCTTGTGCAAGTATAGTCTGTGATAGTGATTTAGCAAAACATCGAAGATTCAAATAATAGATATGCTTCCAAAAGTCATAAGATTTCGGGAGAGATTGAAATGATGAAGGACAAATCAATTTATAGAAAATTGATCATTTGAATGACAGGTTAGGATTGAAAGATCGAAAAATAGTTGAGATCAAAAGATTAGACATGCATTCTAATAACTGTTAGTAGTGACATGAGTGATAAAAACTAGAAATAGAAATAAAGATTAAATAAATGATTTAATCTTCGAGTTTGGTATTCGAAAAAAAAAGAATAGTCTTTGCATGACAAAGATAAAGATGGATTAAAGAAACTCTCTATTCGAATGCAGTTAAAAGATTTAATTAATTAAATAGGAATATTTAATTAATATGCATGTACACACAATTGAGTTAGAACTGGAGGATTGACTAGTATGACAAAGAGATTACTTGTGAAATCCACTCAGACACTAAATCCAGAGTTAACTGACCAAATTAAATAGATCTTGAGTCGAGCAAGAGTGAATACTTAGATAACTTACACAATTATCTAAATATAGAAGAATGCGTTAAAACAGAATTTATGAATTAAATAATTCATTTAATTCAAGATTTGATATTTGAAGTTCATAATTAAATAAATAAAGGATTTATTTAATTATAGTTGACATCTGATAAAGGTAAATTAAATAAGAATTTATTTAATTGAAGAAGAAGGATAAGGTTAATTAGTAACATAATTAAATAAAAAGTTTTTATTTAATTAATCAGATAGAATAAAGAAAATGAGAATTAATTAAATAATTAAGATTATTTAATTAATAGATGAAATGAATACTTTAGAAAATAATTAAACAATTTACATTATTTAATCATGACCATGGAAATATGAATTATGAAGAAACATTGAAGTCACAGGCTTAGACTAGATTTCATTGTCTACATAAATAAAGCATGTAAAGGGATAAGATAGGTAATATAGTTGAATATTTGCACACAAGGCAATGTGAATTTTTTCATGCAAGGACAGATAACTAGGGTTTAATGAGAAACTTGTAGGCCATCACTAATGTACCTTGAAGATCAAACCAAGGACATCACTAGGCATAGTGTAACACCCCTCCATTTTGGATGTTTGGATCGGCAGTGTTTTCCTTGTAATGCTTTGTTCTGTTTATGCTGTGACTTTGGAACTTGGTTACTTTTGACCGCTATCTGTTAAGTGATGTAAACATTATATTTTGATGTGATGGGATTTTATTTAGATGTTATCATT
Organism: Sequoia sempervirens; assembly: GCA_007258455.2. NCBI lineage: Eukaryota > Viridiplantae > Streptophyta > Pinopsida > Cupressales > Cupressaceae > Sequoia > Sequoia sempervirens. Next base: position 65,807 of record VDFB02141871.1, read on the forward strand.
ATGGCATGTTTTGTATTTGCATAGCAATTATTTAATTAAAAATGCCTTATGTTTTAATTATATTTTTGTTGATTGAATCGTTAGTTAGTAATTGTGTATTGGTGAAGGGGACAAGATTGTATCACTCGCTTGTGAGTGCCCTATAATTCTGAGATTTTCTCTTCACAGTGTGTTTGATCATAATATATATATATGCATGTTCGATGTACTCTTTGTTCGCAGGTTGACAGGTACATGACATCGACTCCACCTGGTTCACAGGTTTGAGCATGTCCATTGACCAATGGTAATCGATTGGGAGATAGTAGCTAGGTTTTTCATGCCAAGTCATCACTCTAGTCATAGTGTGTCATCGGGTTGTTGTCGGGTTGGTTGTTTTAATTTGGTCCATTTCACCTTGAGTATTTATTTAATTTCAAATTTTAAAGGTTATTAGATGATGGGTGTAGTTAAAATGATGTTTAAATGTAGCTTGTTGCAATGTTAAAATGTTATTTATGTTATTGATTAATTTGATTTAATTAATAAAATAATTTTTAGTTATTGATTTTTTTATTTTTTATTTTTTAGACTACAGGAATCGGGTAGCACGACCCCCTATAAACTGTAGTGTGCCTGGTAAACTTTTTAACGTGATCGGCAATGCTGGCGCGACACGCCCTCCGGTACCACGGGGGTGGGGAGACTAGACCTCGTGACCAACCTCCTGCAACAAGAAAGATTTAGCCAACCGAGCTAGGGCCCCAACCCCAATTTTTAGTTATTGATTAACTAGGTTAATGGTGATAAATTAAATGGAATAGTTGTTTTGGCATTATTGTATAGTTAGATTCAAATTTAAAATGGAAATGAAAATCATGTTGGATATTTAAGTTAAATTAAAATAAAAATAAAAATGTGTTTTAAATTTCACTTTTGAAAATTTTAGATAAAAGTAAATTCTTTGCAAAATTGGAATTCTTTTGTTTTAAAAGAAATTTTGAAAACATGCATGAGATTTGAAATAGAAAGTAAAACTGGAAATATCCTCCAAATGTTCAATAAATTTAGTGGGTGGGATATTTTAGGGGTTTGACCAAAATTGGGGAAACTCTATTTGGAGAAATTGCTATTTCATATGGTTTTGCAATTTTGAAATGGGGGAAGAAAAAGAGGAGCAAGGATTTGGCTTCTGTTCTTGGAAATCTTGAAGAAGGAAGGGGATTTCTTGGTGGGCTGGGAAAAGATCTAAAAGCACCATTTGAATCTTTCTATTTGTGGAGAAAAAATTAGTTTCCTCCTTTATTTTTGTTTTCATTTGGAAATGAGTTTTAAATCTTTGTTATGCTGTTTAGAAATCTTGGAAATGATGTGTAAATTCAATAAAAATCCATGTGAATCTGTTTTCAAAAAACTACAATAGAAATTGAAAGATGCACAAAAGAAATTCTCATTATGGTTTGGAAGTTAAGAGTTAATGTTTGCAAGTTTTTTGTTGGGTATTTTGTTTATGTGAAAAAAACTTGCTCAATCTGACTGTGATAATGAAAAAACTAAGATATATATATATATATATATATAAATATGTATATATATATATACACCTTGATATATATATATATTATATATATGCTTTTGTGTTCTGGAAAATTTCTTGTTTTCTAAAAAAATTTACAGTCATGGGTTTCTGATAAAATTCGTCAGAAATGGCAGGGGGTCGTTTTTCTCTAAATTAGAATTTTTTTACACAAAAGAAATTATGCTTATTGTTTTTGTTGGGGGTTGGGCACTACCCACAGCCACCCCCCCCCCCCACCATGGGAAGCACTGGCTGTGAGGCAACGCCATCGCTGCCTTCATAGGCAGCGTCCCCCATGTGGGGGAGGGGCTGCGTAGCAGCCACCACAGGGGCTGCGCAACAACTTTAACCTTGTTTTTTTTATTTTAGTTTTTATTTATATTATATTTTATATTATATATATAATATTTAATATTATATATATAATATAATATTATATATATATATAAGGGTAAGTGCACCAAGATGGTCGCACTTTTGTGGCCACAAAAGTGAAAAATGAGCCATAACGCGAACGTGTTATAACGAGAATGCGTTATAACGCGAACGCGTTTTGGCTTTTTAAAAGAAAAAAAAAAAGTGAACATTCGTCATTTGTTTTTTACTGGTTTTCATTTCTGCCCGCAGCCAAAAACCCTGCACTACGCGCTCGCATTGTTGATGAGGTGACTTCTTCACATTTGATCAACTTGAGTTCAATTTTCTTCAGAAATATGGCACCCCGATGACGAAGAGATGCAAGAGGTAAGTTTTGTTTGGTATTTGTAATGAATTTTTTTGTTTTAAATTGATTTTGTTTGTTTTAGTTTAGAAATGAATGATTTTTTTTTTAATTTGTAGGAAATCCTCAACAAGAGGAGGAAAATCCTCAACCAAATCAACCTCAACAAAATCAACCTCAACAAAAAAATCAACCTCCCCCACCATTCTCTCAATACCCTCCTGGCACTCAAGAAAATTTGAGGAGTGAAATTGAAAACAATAAAAAAGAAGTTGAGGATCTTATTAGTAAGTTGAGTGATCAAAATTCTTCAACCACAGAAAGGATACATCTAGCAGATTCATTGAAGGATTTGTTAAAAAATGTGGATGCAATTATCCAACAAATATCTGGATGGCAAAATAGGAGGCAAACATCAAGGGCATATTATGCAGATAAATTATCATATAAACAAGTTAAATATTTAAAGATTACTAAAGGCGATTTGTGCTCTCTATTCACTGACCCTAGAACAAATCAAATCTCACCCTCAATGCAAAGAGGTTTCCTATCCATTGGTGCCACCACGTAGAGATTAGGAACCATTTTTATGACAGATGGTATATGGTCTTTGATTACCCACCGTGCAATAACTGTGAAGTCCCCCAATATTTTCTTAGGAAATTATACTGTGAGTTTGTATTGAACCAAATCCCGAATTATTTTGATATGAAGGAGTTTCAGGGGAGAGGT
>VDFB02141873.1:0-20127 GCA_007258455.2 Sequoia sempervirens
GAAATTGAGTCTTGAAACCTTTGCAAAGGCCAAGCCTGAACCCCCAACAAGCACTGGAGAAGAATAATGCCATCAACTGACTAGGTATCTATTATGTCCCCATCACATAGGAGAACTTAAGATAAGTATATGTCTTGATACATTTGCATTTTTTTAAATAGATAGAAGATATACATACATATATTATATATACATATATATATGTATGTGTGTGTGTGTGTGTGTGTGTATTTAAATATAATTATATGAAAATAGAACATGTCCTTTGTTTGTATATGTATAAATACTAATCATTTGATGAACAACCAAGAAGAAACGAATCAAGCAAAGGAAATACAATTAGTCACAAACAAATCACTTGTCAAGAATGGACGCCTTGAATCGGTAGAGACACATCCATTGGACAAAACCGTTTATATCAAGAAGGACACAATAAGGAAGAAGATCATCAGAAAGGAGAGTACAGGAAGCCCGAACCAAGAGAAGATTACGGAGTGAGAAGAAGCACATAGAGATCGCTATCAGAGAAGAAAATAACTATTGAGCCAAGAAGAAAAAGAAAGAAAACGATCAGGAGAAGAGATAAAGAAACAATCAAGAAGAAAAGCAATCGATTTAGAGATTAATCAGGGAACTACGAAATAAAGGCAAAGGCATTAAGTACGAAATCCTCACACACAACAGAGAAGGACGAGATTGGATTGCAGTCAGATCCAAATAAAAGAAGAATAACCTAGCGCATGGGTCAAGGAGGACATCTATAACCAAGCAATATATAGAACCATTCTCAAACTTTATCACTACAGGTCGAATTACAACATTGTTGCTGAGAGAAGAGATCACCAGCGAATTAGTTCCCCACAGGCTTGGAATCTTGTAGAGATAGTTTCAAGAAACACCTAGATCTCAGTTATTGCTAAGGGGATTAACAAATTCAGATTTATCACTATATAAATACACGAATTCAAGTCTTCTAAGAAGTTACAATTTCAAGATTCACTGTTGTGACTTGCTAACTATAAAAGTTGAAAGAAAAAATTATTCATAAGATATATATATAGGAACATCACAATCAGATTTGGATTCTGCATTTAGATCTAGTCGGGTTTTTGAGAGATAATAAGCTTGGAGATTATATATAAACACATTTACTGAATTCATTCCTTGACATTGAACTCCAATTTGGAATTTATAAATTGTGATATATTGTAAGAGACGTTTCCAAGAAACACCCACAGATCTCAGTTATTGCTAAAGTTAACAAAGTCAGATTTATCACTATATAAATACCGCAATTCGAGTCTTCTAGAGTTGCGATTTCAAGATTCACTGTTGTGACATGCAACTATAAAAGTTGAAAGAAAAAATTATTCATAAGAGATATATATATATATATATATATATATATATATATATATATAGGAACATCACAATCAGATTTGGATTCTGCATTTAGATCTAGTCGGGTTTTTGAGAGATAATAAGCTTGGAGATTATATATAAACACATTTACTGAATTCATTCCTTGACATTGAACTCCAATTTGGAATTTATAAATTGTGATATATTCTTAAAGGCATACAATCGAACTCATTGATTTTTTAGAAATTAGGAGAGTTAGTACCAAGTTGTTAAGAAGGGACACAACATCAATTGATAGATTTCTACATTTGAATCTAGTTGGACTTTGACAGAGGATCCATGAACTGAGATTGATACTTCGAGGCCTTGTTGCTGCAATCATCAGATTTGGAGGAGCATTTATACACCATTTAAACATCATTATATTTCTTTGAGTCACCTGACTTGGATCATCTAATTGCATTAATCAGTTTTCAGGTTTTGATTGATTGGCGTATCTCCTTATCTATTACCTTGGAGTGAATTCTTCACTTAGATTTAGTTGGGTCTTTTACAGTATTTGCCTCAAAAGACCCTCTATCCAATCCTATTAGCCTATGAGGGTCAATTGATAGGCTAATTGTAATGTCCCCTTTTTCATGAGCAATGGAGTTTAGAGGAATTAGTCTATTCCTGATCCTCGTAGGCTAATGGAGCTTGATCAGAGGATTGTTTGGCAGATACCTAGTTGATTGGTTGGCTCATTTCGTGATTCAGTCTACATATGGAGGTGTTCTAATGATTTCTTGATATGTTTCTATTTTTAGAAACCTCATGTTATAAAGTAATGTTATGTTTGCACTTTATGTTATGAATAATTATTTTATTATAAAGTGCAAAATAACAAAATAATGAAATAAAATAAAATAATATTCCTTCTAGAAGGTGACTTGGGAAAGTTCTAGAAGGAGGCCGACCTATTGAGGAAAAAGAATAAATAGGCATTGAGGGCTCATTTCCTATCAGGCAGATTTGATGTTGTTGTTGTTGTTGCATCTTGTAGAGCCTAGGGTTTCTGCAGATTACTTCATTGTCATAGGAAACGAAAACTTCCTATTGATAGCAATTTTGAGGGTGTGAAATATCACTTGAATTATTGCAGTTGGGAGAAAGTTACTTCAGACTTTCTATTTGTGCTTCATTGTGAAATATATTTGAGTACAATAGTTGATGTATTATTGTACTTTCTGAATAAGGGTTTGGATTCAACACAGCAGCTGAGGTATTGCTGGGTTGATTACTTATGTGAGCAAAATAGAGTGGCCATTGGCTAATTTGGCATATGGCGATTGGAATTAGAGGTGCCTTGCATTGAGAATTATTGTATCATTCATTGGCATCGATTTCTTCAAGTTATTTGATCATTTGAAGGGCAGATTGCAGGCCTGATATAATTTTTATCAGGAAATTGCAGTCAACAAGGAAGCCACGATTTTGTTGGTGGAGGCCTCATAGAGGCTCGATTTTAACCAAGAAGTGGAGCGCTTGCAAGGAGAGGTCTAGGCAACTCCATTAAGGAAGAATAGAGGCAGCAAGAAAGTGGATATCATTTTATTTTTGCAATTCAGACCAGAACAGGGGTGGCCCAAGAAATAAATCGTTTTGGCTTGTGGAAGGAGATTTTGGCATCGAATTGGCTTGCTTCATCAACTACAAGCCAAGGCGTCCTTTTCAATCAGGTTCTCATATTATTTTCCATTGAATATTTGCTTATGTAATTGTCATAAGAGGGCTGTAGTTGTACTCAGAGAGTATCATTGGAAAATCATGTGTAATGCCAAGAGTCTTGGCAATTTGGGAAGAATATTGTAAGGCTGCATTTGATAGCAATAAAGGGAGAAGTAGTTGCTGGTCTGAGACTTTGATATTTGCATTTGAAGTATGCATGGCAAGTGTTTGACATAATGTCTACATGCTGTAGTTGCACATTGCATTCCTAGTTTCTCATGCTATTGCATTTGAAAAGCAAAAAAAGTTCATGTTACATCTTCATTTGAGTATACTCATTATAGAATCATTTAGAAGTGAACTCCAAGCAATACTTGCAATCACAAGTGCTGTTATAAGTTATTGAAGCAAACTATAACAGTCATCAATCCCTTGAATGCCAACTGTTTGACATAATGTCAAGTGGCTGAAGATGAATAATTTGCATATAGAAAGCATTGAAGTGCATTGTAATTGATAAAAGGGAAGTTGTAAATGCATCTAAGTGATTGTTTATGCATAGTAGAGTTGGTTTTCAAGCATTGGAAGCATTCATTAGTCAATTTTCAAAGAACATATCAGTCTGGTCACATAAACCAGCAAGCTGAGAGGTTGCAAGTGAATTGTTTGACAATATTCCTTGAGTTCCTTATCAACATTTTGAGGTCAGTTTGAGCAAGGCTCATTACACTAATCCCACTCACAACTGATGTCTAGCTAGAAGGGGACATTACACAAAGAAAGTGCCTACAAAGAAGGGGACACAAGGAAGTGGGATATCGAGTTAGAGCATATTGACTTGGATGCTTCCACTGCCCACTTTGCTGCACTTGATGTTGATGATGACTATGAGCCAGATAGTGAGCATGAGAGTGCTAGTGGCAGTGCCAATGCTAGTGGCACTATTTATGGTTCTTCTTGTTTACCACTACATACATCATCTAATATGGAGGGTGATGATGATATTTTTGATGACCCATATGATATTTGATGGCTGATTGTTGACATTTGACATTATTATTTTTTAACTTCAGTCTATATCATGACATTCAAGTTTGACTAATATTTGACTATTAATATGGTGGTGGATTTTGAACAGATCTTATTGCTGCAAATATGTATATATTTCTGATTTTTATATGTTTTTGTATCAATGTGTTGTACCCCAAATTGAAATTTTTGCTACACTTAGGCATTTTGAAGAAATGAGTAAAAGTCTTGTCAAAACTGTCAAAAATGGTCAAAATTGAGGTTTGCATGTCTTGCATGAGGGGTAAAAACTTGAAATTTTCAAATTCTGACAATTTGGGTTTGCTCAGAGTGACCAAGTCTACAAAATCCAGATCTCAGTTTTTCAATCCTACTTTTTAGGAAAATTGCTATTTTTAGAAACTTTTTCTGGGTTTCTTTCAAAATGGACGCTTGCAAATTTTTTTAAAAATAGAAAGTCTGGCTATTAAGGTTCAAAATGATTTTGATTTGTTGAAAATACTTCCTCATCAGGTTGGTGTAGTCAGAATCTCAAAAAGATTAGTTTTTCCCTAGTGGGTCTATTCTGCTTTTTTTTCAAAGCATTTCAAGAGCTCCAAGCCCATTAATGGAGTTCAATCAACTGCCAGGTGTCAGATTCAAACATTCAAGCATTGAACAGAAGATGAGAAATGATGAACGTATATGGAGAATGAGGAATGGAGAGAGGAAGTTGTGAAAGTTGAAAAATGCAAAATTTTGGCTAACACTGGAGACTCTAGGCGCTCCAGCTTAGTCTAGGCGCCCAAACACTCATGCCTTAGAAAATTTTTCATCTCATGTAGTCAAGGCAAAGGCAAGCACGTCAAAGGAAGGAAGAAGTTGAAATTTGCAAAATAAAAACTAACTCTGCCAGCCATGGGCGCCCCAAAAGGAGATAGGCGCCCAACTTTTGAAGACATCAAATGATGAAATTAGGGTTTGTGCTCCCAAGCAATGTTGTTCAAAATCTTCTCAGCTCTGCAGTGAGGCCAACAACGCAGTCATCTGATCAACAAGTCATCCAGAATTTGAGGTCAAACGAAGAGGTCACAACCAAGAGACAAAATGCAAACCATGAAAATATTAGAAAATAATCTAAGTCTGGGAATTCTTGGCACCCCAGGTAGCTAGGGGCGCCTAGCCTTTTGGAGGACTTAATCCAGCAATTAGGGTTTGCAAATGTGCTTAATCTCTTTAGGATTCTGTTAACTTCGCAGTGGATGTCTTCGTCAGATCATCAGACTTGTTAATCACCGGAAAATCAAGATCAAATTGAAGACATAACATGAGGGTTCAAGTTTGAAGAATGAAATTCAAGTAAAAATGTCTCAAGTCTAGAGGAGTTGGGCGCCCTAGCTAGACAGGGGCGCCCCAGCTAGACAGGGGTGCCCAAGCTTTTGGAGGCCTAAATGAGTGAATTTGTAGTCGACATCTCCAACATGACTTCTTCAGATTTGAAGCAGCTCTCCAATGGAACCATGAACAAGTCCATCAGAGTTTATAATCACTAGATATCGAAGGCGGAATAGAGGGAGAGATATGAGCAAAATGTCAAAAGTCAAAAGCAAGGGTGAAAATCACAGAAAATAAACTAACTTTGGACGAGTTGGGCACCCCAGCTAGCCAGGGGCGCCCAAGCTTTTGAGGCCCCAAATTCAGTTTTTAGAAGATGCAGCCTCCAAAGAGCCCCCTTCAGAATTCATCAGGCTATCCAACGAGCCAAGCCAACAGTTTGTTGAACTTTCGAATCATCTAGAATTGCAAAATCATTAGAAGATCAGAAAGCAAGTGTAAAAGTTGAAAATCCAAGAAAAAGACTTAAGTGTGGAAGGCATGGGTGCCCCAGGAGGAGATAGGCGCCCAGACTTTTGAGGCCTTGAAATCAGTTTTCAGAAGAGATCATCTCTAGAAGACCCTCTTCATAATTCATCAAGCTATCCAGCGAATTTGATAGCCAGTCGATCAGGTCAATCTAACTCCCGGAATATCAAGATCATCTAAAGGTTTGAAAGCAAGTATAAAATTTGAAAATTATGAAAAATAACTAACACTGGTGATCATGGGCGCCCCAGGTAGCCAGGGGCGCCCAACTTTTTGAAGGGTCAAATAACGTTTTTTACCCAAAGTTGCCTCCAGGATAATCTTCTCAAAATCAGTTAGGCTCCATGATTGATCACTCCGTCAGTTCACAGGATCCTCCAAGCATCCAAAAATCAAAGTCAAACGGAGGTCAAAATCATGCAAAAAGATGAAATTTCAAGAAAATTAGCTAAGTCTGGAGAGGAAAAGCGCCCCAGGAGAAGATTGGCACCCAAGGCTCAATGCCTTAAATTTTTTTTCAAGGTTTACATCACTTAGCATTCAAACAATGTCTACGTTCGATGAACCTGCTCGGGATTGGCTTCAAGTAGTTTTAAAGCGACAAGAAAGCAGATTTTCTCAAACCTCAACTTATTTAAGACGTCCTTGTCTTCCATTATTCAATTTTTGCAGGTTGGCTTCCACAGCAAGAAGATTTTCTCTTTTCTTTCAGCAAAGATTTGAAGACCCAAACGACATGCTTTTTTGGTGTTCTTTGTGGTTTCGAGATCAGTGAGCAAAGAGGAACGCTTTTTCGTGCTCCAAACTTCTAGGGCGTTGCTTTTTTAAACAGTCACTCAACATTTTCCATTTATGATCACATGGGTCTTTTCACTTTTTCATCCTCTTTGTAATGTCCCCTCTCAAACTGATCATTCATGTGACCGTTGGCCTTTTTACTACAACCCGAAGGCTAGTCGGAAGATAAAATTAGGGTTTCCTATTTTTGAGGAGGTCATTGCTCAGAGATGGAGGATTCAATGGCGGATTCTTTCTGGGTTTTCAGAGAGCTTCGCAATGGTATGATCATCTCGGCATTCAGAGCACTTTTTGGAATTTACTATTTTTAGTAAATTCTATTTTTGGCAGCTTTCCAGTGAGTTCAGCTCGGTTGACTTCCGTTTCAGTTGGGTCAGATGTCTTGCTCAGTTTTGGCTTCAGGGCACATTCAGAAAGGATAAGTTAAGTCATTTAATTTAAAGGGTCATGTTTAAATGTTATATTTTAACGTTGACCCCTTGGCTTAGACTTAATGACTTAATGTTGTTTTTAAAAGTGGGTCCTTGAGGGTGGCGCCCTCATTAAGAGATGATTTAATTATTCCCTAAGTCAAAGCAAGGTTATGAGGGGCGCATATTTCAAAGTGTGATATTTAATTAAAATGTCAAATCTAAAGTTTTGAAGGAAAAGTACGCCCATCCTTGAGGAGATTGGGTTTTGACCTAAAAGCAGATTTTAGGGTTTTGCGAAGTCAACGGAAGAATTATAAAGGGGAGTCTTGGTGCATCATTTGGGGATCTTTGGACGACTATACTGTTATGCTGCCGGATTGGCTCTGGAATTGCTTCGAGGAATGAAGGCCTCCTAGCTTGGGCATCTCTTCTCGTTTGTAAGACAACGACTAGTGATGATTATTAGTCTAGTTTTGTGATCATTGATTATTGTGCATTGTAATCTGCGTATTGCATATTAGATTTCTGTTCTGCATATTAGCCATGTTTTAGAATTGCTTGTTTACTACAGCAGATTCGCCTTTTTACTTGTAACTCAAAAAAGACAAAAAAATTAGGTTGTGGGTATTGTCTCATTCCTTCCGTTTTGGTCAAGCGCCCTTGTTTGTAAGTTTATAGATTTTTTGAAGCAGATCTGAATTTTTAAATAAGAAATCGCCCATCCTGGCTGGGCCGTACTTTTCAGTCTCTTGAAATTCGTGCATTAAATGATCCTTGCATTTTAGGTCTGTTCTTTGGTTGGGATTTAGGCGCCTCCATCATATGAATGTTTTGCATTCAGTCTCATGTTGTTTGAATAAGTATTAAGGGAGTTCCGAGCAATACAAGAGTTCTATAGGTTGCTGGTTATTCACTGTAAGGTGCAGGTCTGATATACAGTGGGCAGAAATCTGCAACTTCTACATCGGATGGTGGTGAGAATTCTTCAAGCGTGGTGGAGACTCCATTGAGGATTTGCCAAGCTTGGACAAGGTTGGATCTATCAAATACTATCTCCATTTAAGTTTCATTTCTCAGCACAGAGATTACTAATATTGTTGCAATTACACATACGCTGATTTATAATTGATAGCAAGTTGTCATCTTTCAAATTGTATGCTGGTAGTAGTACTGGCAGCCATTTAAGTTCTTGCTTATCAGATTGTAATGTTCTTTTCTCTTTCAGCATTTGATATTGAATGTAATCCATCTCCGCCCTATGGTCGCTACTTACCCACACTGGGTCAGCAAGCACATTCTGGGTGTTGAGTGTTTCAACTTTCAGTAGTTTCTTTCAAGCATTACTTTTAGTTTTCACTCCGTCATATGGTCGCCCCTCACTCCGCATTGGATTGGGTAGCACATACTTGACGTTGAGTTCTTTCCTGCATTTAGAATAGGAAGATCCTCTGACCAATGCTCGCCATCATCGGCGCCATTCTGGTTAGAGTTGCTTCTTGCACGTTTTGGTTTACTTCTCTAACCTTAACGGGTGCACTGCTTGTAATTTGTAAATTGAAAAAAACGAAAAAAATTGGCTCGAATATTTCAGTGGTATCAGAGCCAAGATCTTGCCATCCTGTGTTCATTTTGTCTATGAGTGACAGAGAAAAGAGGTACATTGCCAGGGAAGACAAGAAGGTTGGAAAACAGTTCCAGCTTTATCAGCCTCCAGAGGGTCAGACAGCTTCAGAAATCTTGAGGGCTCGTTGGGAGTCTTCTCAGGAAACAGACATGGCAGAAGGTGAGAGATCAGTTGGGGGTAACGAGAGGATTACCAACAACAGAGATGACAGTGGGAAAGGAAGAGAAAGATCCTTGAGTCCCGGAAAGAGATTTGAAAGAAAGATGGATGCCTTGATGGACATGGTATCTCTCATGATGGGGAAAGTGGGTCAGAACCCCACTCCACAGAATAACTCAGGGCATAGAGGGGAGCATAGTGCTTCAAACCAGCATGATGAGCATGCAGCTCGGACGGTGTCAAACAACACTTACATTTCCACCAGGCCATTCAAACCCACCTTTGTGGCTCCTGTAGTCACTCAGCCAGATCCTGAAGAGAATGCTTCATTCGTGGAGCAGTTGAGGCTTGGCCGTACAGAGTATGACTCTCTACCTGCCGACATCAGGATGGACATGTCCTTCAATGATTTCATGGACCATAAGAGAAAAAACAAAGGGCAAGGGAGACATTTTGATCAAAGAAGACCATCAAATCAAGGAGAGTTGTACCAAGCTGTCAACAAGGTTACACTTCCACACTTTGACGGGAGTGATACAAGTTCAGCCCGAGCTTGGATTCAGAAGCTGGATAACTATCTAGCTCTCAGACCTATGGCCGAAGAGGAAGCAATCAAATTCGCTACGCTACACCTTGATGGGGTGGCGCATGAATGGTGGTACCATGGCCTAGTTACTCTGGGTCATCGGTCTATCACAACTTATGATGAGTTCACTACTAGGCTCATCGAGAGATTTGAAAAGAAGGATCCTGAAATTCATTTCAGAGAGCTTGCACAATTGAGACAGTATGGCACAGTTGATGCCTACATTGCTGAGTTTCAGAGACTCTCAGTCATGGTGACTGGAATCACGGAGAGAAGACTGGTGATCCTTTTCAGTGAAGGGTTGACAGAACCACTCAAGGGTTGGATTAAAGCCTTTGATCCACCAACCCTGCAAGAGGCCATGAAAAAGGCGAGAAACATGGAGTGGGCTGCTCCTAAGGTGAAATTTCAGTCAAACTCCCCCTTTCAGAAAAGGGATAAAGGGAAGAGGCCTCAGCATAGACCGCCTTTGAGACCTCAACACAAGGAGTTCAAGAATTGCAATCCCCATGTCACCAGGTTGGATCAAGAAACCCTGAATGAACTCAGAAGAAAAGGGTTGTGTTTCCGGTGTCAGGAAAAATGGTCTCAAGACCATGTTTGTCCTAAAGGGGTTAAGTTCAATCAAATTGAGTACTATTCTGCTGGGGAAAGTAGTTCTGATTTTTCCGACCAGCAATCTGATTTTGAAGGAAATGAAGAAGATAGAGCTCCAGAAGAATCCGGAGATGAGAAGGAAAGTGGTGGAGTTTTAGCTCAACTTTCTAGTTTTCAAAGAAACGAATCATTCAAGGTTCGTGGGATGATCAAAGGGCAGCGAATTGTTGCTTTGATCGATACTGGAGCAACTCATAACTTCATTGATGAAGTTGTGGTAGCCAAGAAGGGGCTGCAAACAGAGGAGTTCGAAGGATTCAAGGTCATGGTTGCCGATGGTTTCCATATTTCTTGCACCAAGAAAATATCTAACATGACCATGCAGTTGGGCAACTACGAAGTCAAGGATGACTTCTATGTAGTTCACATTGGGGATACTGATGCTGTTCTAGGCATCCAATGGCTGCGATCTCTTGGAGAGATCTCTTTGAATCTGCAGACTATGGAGTTGAAGTTCCAATCGGATGGGAAGAAGATAGTTTTGAGAGGCATGTCCAATGGGGGTCCTCGAGTAGTGTCATTCAAAAGAATGGCAAAGCTGATCCATCACGATCAAGCTGAGTGGGTTGCCGAATGCATGATACTTCCTGCTAGTCCTGTTGAGACTAAACGTGACCAACCTCCTGATATCCAGTCACTACTCACGAAGAAGAGCAAAGTCTTTGTAGATTTGCGTCCTGGACCACCACCTGAACGGGGTTCATAACACATCATCGAGCTCAAGGAAGGAGCTAAACCGGTGATCACAACTCCATATCGGTATCCGAAGAGGCAAAAAGATGAGATCGAGAAGAATATTCGGGAACTTTTGGAGATGGGTTTCATACGCCCAAGCAAGAGCCCTTTTGCATCTGCAGTGGTTCTGAAGAAGAAGGATGGTACCATGCGCATGTGCGTGGACTATCGTGCTTTGAACCAAAGCACCATCAAAAATAGATACCCCATTCCCAGGATAGATGAGCTCATTGATGAGCTACATGGGGCCAAGTTCTTCTCGAAGATCGACTTGAGATCAGGTTACCATCAGATTCGGATGAGGGGATCTGACGTGGAGAAGACAGCGTTCAGATGTCACTATGGCCATTTCAAATTCTTAGTCATGCCTTTTGGGTTGACTAACGCACCGGCCACCTTTCAGTCTTGCATGAACCGTGTGTTTCAGAATCAGTTAAGGCGGTTTGTGTTGATCTTTTTTGATGATATTCTGATTTACAGCAAGACTTGGGGAGATCATATCAAGCACTTGGAGAAGTGAAATACGGAGTATGAGATTAATTGTAAAAGCTGTCTTAATTTGGAATGGAGGAGATTATTGTACCTTAGCCCATCGCCAGTCTTTGAGAAGTGAAGGTGGATCCGGAGAAGATCAAAGCAGTGGTTGATTGGCCACCACCTGAAAATTTGACTCAGTTGAAGGGTTTCCTGGGTCTTTGTGGTTTCTATCGGAGGTTCGTTAAGGGGTATTCACAGAATGCTGCTCCCCTTACTGATCTCACCAAAAAGGGGGCCTTTGTTTGGTCAGAAAAGGCTCAAGTTGTTTTTGACAAATTCAAAGGATCCTTGAGTTCATGTCGGTTTGGCTATTCCGGTTCTCCAAGCCATTGAGCTGCGATTATTGATACATCGGTGAAAGGGAGTTAGAGTACATCTGATACCAAAGACAAACACCTATAGGTGTTTTGAGGAGCAGAAAGTGCGAAGGTGTTGAAGGACATATTTAAATCTATGACAAAGTATTGCCATTATGCATGCATTAGCCAAGTTAGTGATTGCTTGGTGGGAACAAGTTCGTGGTTAAGACGGTTCACAATAGCCTCAAGCATTTCATGCACCAGAAGGATTTAAATGAGAGGCAACAGAAATGGGTGAGTAAGCTTCAAGCTTACGACTTTGACATTGAATATGTCAAAGGGAAAAATAATGCCGTGGCCGATGCTCTCTCCAGAAGGCCTCATCTTAGCTCATTGTGTGAGCTTACTGCAGATTGGAGAGACATGTTGCTTGCTGATTATGCAAAAAATCAGTTTGCAACCAGCATTCTGGAAGGTACTTTCCATGATGAAAGGTACCAGGTGGTTGAGGGATTGATCCATTATAAGGGAAGAATCTTTCTGGTGGCTGATTCTAAGCTCAAGAAGAAGATTCTTTTAAATTTTCATGACATTCCAGTTGCTGGTCACCAAGGTTTTTTCAAGACCTATAGGCAGATCCGAGAAAGGTTTTCTTGGAAAGGTTTGAAGAGAGAGGTTCAACGCTACATTCAGGAGTGTCCTGTTTGTCAAGCGAATAAAAATGAGCATACATTACCAGCCGGTCTGCTGCAACCACTTCCAATTCCCAATCAAAAATGGGAAAGCATTTCGATGGATTTCATCACTGGGTTGCCCAAGGCCCAAGGGAAGGATTGTATTTACGTGGTAGTTGACAGATTAACCAAATTTGCTCATTTCTTTGCCATTACCAGCACTTTTTCTGCAGCCCAAGTTGCAGATTTGTTCTTTCGAGAAGTGTTTAGGCTGCATGGGTTGCCAAAGAATATTGTAAGTGATAGGGACAGCAAGTTCCTAAATTACCTTTGAAGTTTTCAAATGGTGAAGATGCTGTGCTCCTCCAGAAGCCGCGAGTTATCACCCCAAGGCGATGGGCAAAAGCCGGAAGTGGTGAACAAGTGGTTGGAGGCTACTTGAGAAATTATGTGTCAGAACAGCACAAAGCTTGGGTTAAGTGGCTGCATATAGGCGAGTACTGCTACAACTCTACCTTTCATATGTCAATCAAGATGTCGCCTTTCTTGGCACTTTATGGATATGAAGCACCCAGTTTTGCAGATTTGGTGTTTGGTGACAGCAAAGCACCATTAGCCAAGGATTTGTTGCAGCATAGTCAAGACATAATGAGATCCTTGAAGGATAATTTGCAGATTGCACAAAATCAGCAGAAGTTGTATGCTGATCAGAGGCGTGTAGAGCGTTCTTTTGAGGTTGGGGATATGGTCTATCTCCGTTTACAACCTTATAGGCAGTCTACTCTCAAGAAGAGTGGAGCTGAGAAGCTCAAACCTCGCTTCTATGGACCCTTTAGGGTCATCAGAAAGGTTGGGGCAGTAGCTTATGAATTAGAGCTACTTTCAGATAGCAGAGTGCATAACGTCTTCCACGTGTCTCGCCTCAAGAAGGCACTTGGACACAATGTGGTTGCTTCTTCACAGTTGCCACCGTTGGATGAAGAGGGACAGTTGGTTCTAGTTCCAGAGGAGATACTTGATGTCAGAGAACGTTCTTTGAGGAATAGAACTATCAGAGAATGTTTGGTAAAGTGGAAAAACCTGCCTATGGAGGATGCAACTTGGGAAAGTGATGAGATATTGCAGCATCCTAGTTTGCGATTGCTTGAGGACAAGCAATCTTGGAGGGCGGACTGTAATGCCCCCTTCTCAAACCTGATCATTCATGTGACCGTTGGCCTTTTTCTGGAAACCCGAAGGCTAGTCGGAAGATAAAATTAGGGTTTCCTATTTATGAGGAGGTCATTGCTCAGAGATAGTGGATTCAATGGCGGATTCTTTGGGTTTTGAGAGGAAGCTTAGTGGTATGATCATCGGCATTGAGAGGCACTTTTGGAATTTACTATTTTAGTAAATTCTATTTTGCTTGACTTTAGGTTGAGTTATTTCGGTTGACTTCACCTTGAGTTGGGTCAGATGTCTTGCTCAATTTTGGCTTTAGGGCTCATTCAGAAGGATAAGTTAAGTCATTTAATTAAAAAGGTCACGTTTAAATGTTATATTTTAACGTTGACCCCTTGGCTTAGACTTTATGACTTAATGTTGTTTTTAAAAGTGGGTCTTTGAGGGTGGCGCCCTCATTAAGAGATGATTTTAATTATTTCCTAAAGTCAAAGCAAGGTTATGAGGGGCGCATGTTTCAAAGTATGATATTTATTTAAAATGTCAAATCTTAAGCCTTGAAGAGAAAGTACGCCTTCTTGAGGAGATTAGGGGTTTTGACCTAAAAGCTGATTTTAGGGTTTCGTGAAGTCAAACGAAACTTATAAAAAGGAGTCTTGTGCGTCATTTGGGCATCTTGGGACAAATATACTATTATGCTGCCGGATTGGCTCTGGAACTGCTTCGAGGAATGAAGGCCTCCTAGCTTGGGCATCACTTCTTGCTTGCAACACAGAGACTAGTGGTGATTTAAGATAGATTTGTGAGTTCATTTGATTTTGTGCATTGTAAACATCATTGTAATTCTTTAGTTTCTGATTTCTACATTTTAGAGGTATTTCCAAAGTTGCATTTTAGATACAGCAGATCCACGTTTGTATTCATATCTCAAAAAATACAAAAATATTAGTTCTGGGTAGTCTCTCATTGCATTAGTCTGTTAAGGGCGATCCAATAGCTATAGTTTCAGATTTTTTAATCAAAGTTTAATATTTTTAAAGAGAGGTTGAAATTCTGCTGAGGGCCGTACCATTGAGTTCTGTCTTGGGATTCGTGCAAATTGAATCTGCAGTGTTTGGTTCAGTTTCAAGGGTCAATCTTGGTCGCCTAGGTCTTCTGAGTGCATTGCATTTTATGGCATATCAATTGGATGTTTATTGAGCAAGTTATGAACATTTCTTTGGATTTGTAAGTTGCTGGTTACTCATTTGTAAGTGCAGATCTGTGAAAATCAGACTTATAAATCTGGTCTTTAAGAGAAGTTATTGTTTGGCAACCTTGAACAAGCCAAGAAGAAACATTTATCTGAGGTACTGTTAATCTTTCATGTTCTCATGTTGTGAAAGACAAATGATTCTTATGTTGTAAACTGACAGTAGTACTGGCAGTCATTCTCAATCTTATTCACAGCTGATTTGTAATACTCTCTTTATTTATGAAGTTGTTCTGAATAGTTAAATCTCCGCCCTATGGTAGCTACTTCCCATTCTGGGTGAGCAAGCACATTCTGGGTGTCGAGTAGTTTTCATCTTTCAGCATTATCTATTTCAAGCATTGAATTCCGTAACCACTCCGTCATATGGTCGCCCCTCACTCCGCATTGGATTGGGCAGCACATACTTGACGTTGAGTTCCTTTCTGTATTTAGAGTAGAAGATCCTCTGACCAATGCTCGCCATCATCAGCGCCATTCTGGTTAGAGTTGCTTTCTTGCACGTTTTGGTTTATCCATCTAACCTTAACGGGTGCACTGCTTGTAATTTGAAATTGTGAAAATCCAAAAAATTAACCGAAATATTTGCAAACCCTGAAGATTTCATTGACATGCAAGGAAAAAGTAGCTACTACAATTTGATCAATTTCCTCAAAAATTCTTCAGAAGAATGAGATGAAGAAACCCAGATGATTGAAAATTGAAAGCTTTGACCTTCTCCTTCAAAAATTTGATCTTCTAAATGAAAAAAGCATGAAGAAGCAAGGTCTTATGTTGCTAGTTTGAAATTTTTTATGAAGAATCAACAACCTTGAGCTCTTGAATCTTGAATTAAAACTTCAAATCTGTTGCTCTTCTTCTCCCTAGGATGTCACCTGCAAGAATGATAAAAAATGAATGATGAAAGCCTTCTTAAATAAGCCTTAGGCTTGAGAAAACCCTACTTTCTTTTGCTTTCATGTATGCAAACCCTAAAATCCTCTGATATATTGAACTTGGACATTCTCATCAACTTGTAATTTTGAAATTTTGAGAAAATTAGCAAGGCATGGCAAGTTGGGCACCCTTCTTGGCTAGGCACGCCAACTTCTCTCAGACTAAGTCATTTTTGTGAGTTTTTCAACATTTCTCAAATTTGAACCCCTACTTTCACCCTAATCTTTGGCTTCCATGTTGATCTGGTGGACGAGTTGGATGATTCATCACGAAGCTTGACTGATTCTGAGAAGATCACCCTAGAGGCACTTCTAGCTAAAAACTTCGTCTGATCCTTCAAAATCATTAGTGCACATTTCCTTATGGGGCTCTGAACCTTCACAGTGTTAGCCATTTTTGCATGATTTTCAAGTTCTTCATTTCCCTTTGATCTTCTGATGAAATCTCATTTTTGGGAGCTACACTAATCTAATTGATTAACCGTCAGCTTCATTGGATAGCTCAATTGAATCTGACGAGGTGATCTTAGAGGCTGTGTTGACAAATTCTATCATTTAGAGCTTCAAAACCTTGGGTGCCCCTAGCAAGCTGGGGCGCCCAACTTCACCAGAGTTAGTCATTTTTCAGTATTTTCTTCTTTGCCTTTAACTTTGGCTCTTATTAGACCCTTTGTTTCATCTACTGCATCTGGCGACTGCCAACTCTGATTGACGTGCTGGCGATCTCGTTGGAAAGCCTGATCAATTTTGAGGAAGTCATCTTGGAGGCTTCACTAGAAAAATCATTTATTTGGGCCTTCAAAATCATCAATGCCTTTCTCTTTAAGGGGCGCCCATTTGCTCTAGACTTAGAATATTTTCATCTGATTTTCATCTTCAAATTTGAACCTTCATTTTATACCTTCAGTTTGATTTGGATTTGTTTGAGATCGACCAGTTAGATGCTCTGAAAAAGACATCCGTTGCGAAGCTGACTGAATCCTGAAGAGAATGAGCACATTTGTAAACCCTAACTGTTGAATTTGAACCTCCAAAAATTTGGGCGCCCCTGGGCACCTAGGGCACTGAAAGTTCGCAGACTTAGAAAAATTTCTAACATTTTCATGATTTGTATTTTTTATTTTGGTTGAAACCTCTCTATTTGACCTTGAATTCTGGGTGACTGAATGATCTGATGATTGTATTGCTAGATTCGTTACGGAGCTAGGAAGATTTTGAACAACTTTGTTTGGAAGCACATACCCTAATTCCATCATCTGATGTCCTAAAAAGATGGGCGCTTATCTCCTTTTGGGGCGCCCATGGCTGGTAGGCAGTCCAAATTTTGTAGATTTCACCTTCCTTCTTCCTTTTTCGTGCATGTTCACCATCCCATCTTCTGTTTAGTGCTTGCGTGTTGAATCTGATGCCTGGCAGCTAACTGACCTCCATTGATGACTTTTGAAGCTCCTGAAATGCTTTTTGAAATGGAAAAAGCATAATAGACCCACTAGGGAAAAACCGATCGTTTCTTGATTCTGACTGCACCAGCCTGATGAGGAAGTATTTTGAGCCAACCAAAATCAATTTGAACCCTAACGAACCAACTTTCTATTTTTAGAAAGAAACCCATAAAAACCTAGAAAAAGTTACGATTTTTAGAAATTTTCTAAAATTAGCAGTTTTCCTAAAAAGTAGGGATGAAAAACTGAAATCTAGGTTTTGTAGATTAAGTCGCTCTGAACAGACCCATATCGTCATATTTTGGAGATTTCATGTTTTTACCCCTCATGCAAGACATGCAAACCCAAATTTTGACCATTTTGACAAATTTAACAAGACTTTAACTCATTTCTTCAAGATACCTAAGTGTAACAAAAATTTTAATTTTGGGGTACAACATTAGCTCTGTTTGGGGACCATGGCAAATACTTTCGACATAGGAGAACCATAGAATCTTTGGAGTTTGCAGCATAGTCCAGTGCCTTGTCCATTGGGTATCGGAGTCAACATCATTTCCTAATCACCTATTTGCAAGACTTTCCCTAAGTCACCTTTGACTAGACTTCCTTAAAAATCACCTAATAGTTGGACTTCCCTAGAAATCACCTAAAACAAGACTCCTAATCACCTAAAACACGACAAGACTGTTACGGAAAGGGGAAACAAAACATAACGATCACATCACGAAAAGGGGAAACACATCACGAAAACACAAATTATTTACAAAGATTGATTTTCAGGAATACTTACTCCACCCTCGAAGGGATGAAGTGCTTCAGGTATTGCCGACTGTGTGGTAGAGGGAGGAGACTTCCATCCAAGTGTGAAAGAATATAAGTGTTCTCCCTAGTGAGCTCGTGAATTCTAAACGGTCCTAGCCACAAGGAATCAAATTTTTCATGCATTCCCTTGGGCTCATGTCTCTTATACCACAAAAGGACTTGATATCCAACCTTGAAATCTCGCTGACGAGATTTCTTGTCAAATTTTTTCTTTACTCATTCGTGGTGTTGAGTGATTTTGTCTACCACCTCCACCCTTTCTTCTTGAAGCTTAGTCAGGTACATGATGCGCTTTTGAATAGAATTTGTGAACTCTCGATCTTCTACTATGGTTGCTAGCTGGAAAGTGGACAACTCCAGTGTGATAGGTATTGTAGCCTCCGTACCATACATGAGGATGAAGGGTGAAGTACCAATGACTCTCTTCAGAGTAATTTTGTCAGCCTAGAGAGCATCATAGAGTTTCTTATGCCAAGTTTGTTGACTAGAATCAACTAACTTGCATATAATTGTGACAATGTTCTTATTTGACGATTCAACCTGACCATTACCTTGGGGCTGATAATTTGATGAATGAGATAGAGTGATGTCGTGCTCAAAACATAACTCCAATAGTTCCTCAGATGAGAAACATGTTGCACTGTCTGTCACAATTTTGTGAGGCACTCTGAAGCGTGTAACAAAGTTTTCCTTCAAGCAGTCACACATGACCTCAGACATAGCCCACTTGGTGGGAATAGCCTCAACCTATTTAGTGAAATAATCAGTGGCTGTGAGGACATAAATATTCCCCTTGCTGGAACATGGGTTGATAGGACCAATAAAATCTAAACCCCATTGCTAAAATGGAGCGTCTATAACAACTGGCCTAAGAGGAGTTGCTGCCAACTTTGTTTTGCCAACAAACTGTTGACACAACTAACATTGGTGCACCCATTGATATGCATCACAGAACATGGTCGACGAAAAGAACTATGCTCGCAATATTTTGAAAGTTGTCACCTTTGAAGAAAAGTGACCACTGCATGCTTGATTGTGAAAAACTTCCAGCAAGCGCCATTGTTGATCCTTAGTGACACATAGCAAGAAGGTTCCGTCAAGCCCTCACTTATACAAAACATTGTTGATAATCACATAATTTTGCGCTTTTAGCTTTAGCGTTCTCTTCTGTTGCTTGTCCAAGTGACTTGGGAAATCACCATAAGTCAAGTAATACCATATTTCAATAAACCATTCTCTCGAAGATTCAATCAGTAGGACCATGGGAAGATCTTCTTTTTCTTCATGCTCAATTTGAGGTATGCCTTGAGCTTGAAGCTTCTTATCACCATCATCTGCTATCAACTGACAAAGACCTCTCCCGCAGAAAAGCTTGGTCGGCTTGATCTCCAAGTCATACTCTTGTACCTTTGTGACCTAGTTTCCTCTCTTTGAGTCCATCTCCTGCTAGGTTAGCATGCTTTTAACTATTGGATCTGTGACATATATAATGGTGTGAGAATTCAAGATATAAAACCTGAAATTATTTACAGCTCGAATCACTGCACATGCATCCTTTTCAATTTGAGAGTATCGTGATTCGTTGTCCTTGAAACTATTGCTCACAAAAGCTATAGGAGACTTAGTTTCTTCATTCAACTTCTGTGTCAGAATGGCAGACAAAGTATGCTTTGTTGCATAGCAATAAAGGATAAACTCCTTTTCGAAATATGGATGAACTGGCACTGGAGCTCGGCTAATGGCTTCCTTTATTGCTGTGAAAGCCTTCTTGCCTTTTTCCATCCACTTGAAAACAATCTTCTTCATCATCATAACAGATATATCTTTAGTCAACTCAGAAAAATCTGACACAAACCTTCGTATGAAATTCACCTTACTGAAGAAAGAGTGTACCCCTGTTCTGCTAGTTGGAAGAGACAAACTTCTGATGGCTTCAACCTGACTTGGGTCAATTCGTGTTCCCTCCTTGGAGACAATGTGGCCAAGCAACTTTCCCTCTGTCACCGCAAAGATAGACTTTTTGGGGTTCAACGATATTTTGTGGTATTTGCATCTCTTGAAGACTTTTCCTAGATATGAAAAATGATCTCCTC
>VDFB02141874.1:0-27722 GCA_007258455.2 Sequoia sempervirens
CTTTCAAAACATATAAAATCTCTCAAGAGGTAGTGGCACAAAACACAGTTTCAACTGTTGTTCAACACATGCGAAAAAAGGCATAATTTTTTTTTATAAAAGATAAAAGTGCCTGGAATCTTAAATCGGACAACAACCTAGTTCATATTTTGACGTTTCCAATTGGTTTCCATTTTTATTATTTTATTCTATGACTCGAAATAGGGTGTTGTTCAGAAAAAAATGCCATTTTTTGCATGGCTGGGCAAAAAAACATGAAAAACGAAAGTGCCCGGATTAAAAATAGGACAAAGACCCAGTTCATATTTCAACGTTTCTACATGGAATCAAATTTTATTTTATATTTTTATCAGACAGTTAAAGAGCAGCAAATAAAAATGTCATTTAATAAGAAGGCACAAATTTTGCCCAAAAACGAAAGTGTCCAGAATAAAAATCTGCCAAAGACCCAATTGAGATCTTGGAATTTCTACTTGGATTCCATATTTTTTTTGCATTTTTAACAGGTTGTAAAAGAGCAACAATGAAAAATATTTTACTAGGTGACAAATTTTGGCCAAAAAGGAAAGTGTTTGAAATTCGTTTTGGACTCCAACCCAGTTGAGATTTGGGCACTTTCAGGTGAATCCCAAAGTTGAATTTGAGTTTAAAGTGGGAGGATTGAACAAATTTATAAAAGTCTCAGATTTCCCAAATAAAGAAAGCAAAAAACCAGGTTGAGAAGAAATCTCAACCCCAAAAGCCATGACAACAGCTAGAGCAACAAATCAAAACACCCACATACATTTCTAATTTAGAAATTCAAGAAATACACAGGACTCCCAACAAATTAAAACACCCACATACAATTCTAACTTAGAAATTCAAGAAATACACAGGAGAATACCTTAATTTTTGCCCAAATTTGAAATGAAAAATTGCTCTGCTTGTAAGGCGCGACTAGATCCCAAAATAGAGCAGCAAAACTACAGTGCTACGCTGAACTCCAGGGTCCACTGCCCACAAAAATCTCTTCAACAAAGCCAGGTCTTCATACCCAACTTCCATTCCCAGCCGTGAGGTTTTTCTTCTCCTTCAGAAACATAAAATTTCTTTCTTTTCCCCAAAAGAATAACCCTCTCCCCAAAACAAAAAAATAATAAAAATATATATATCTCTCTCCAAGACAAGGTTTCCCCCTTTTTAATTTTAACTCCACTCCTCCACACAATAAAATGCAATAAAACATTTTATTAAGCAAGCTATTAATGCTCTCCAAAAAAAAAATTAAAATCACCAAAAACACCAAAATTCTCTATTTCATATAAAAATAGTAATTTAAATCCAATTGTCCAAATACACAAAGCTCCCCAAAAGGGGTTAATAAAATCATTTAAAATTTTCAAATGAAATATATCATTCTCTCGAATGATCAATAAAAATCATTTAAAATGTCATATAAGAAATCATGAAAAGACGCCAATGAAAACACATCATAACACTGACAACCAAAATAAATAGCCATATAAAAGATTCACGAAACCATAAAAAAATACCTCAACAAGACATACTAGTAAAGCACATACAACTGAAGGGTGCTCCAGAATATACGGCAGGAAGGTGCTTCGGACGTTACCATTAGGTAATCGGACGGTAAGACATCAACAAGGAAAACACTGCCCTAATAGGGTACAATGGGCTAGGGTAGGGGAAATTTGACCTATGACTACCTTTAGTAACCACCATCGGGGATATGAGTACGCTCAGGCCTGTGGATCCAGGCGGAGTCGATACTCAGTACCTGCATCACTTCCAATTACACATCAAAGTACATGTGCATTTACATATATCATATAGTCAAATCAACATTAATCATCAGGAAGGGAGTCATGATATCGTAAGCCTCTCGAATATGAGTGTTACGACATCATCCCTTTCCTATCCATAATCATACATAAACAATTATAACAATATATAAACATATAAACATGTAATCCGGAATAATACTAATCATCAATGGCTAATCTCATTATAACAACATTTAACATTTAGAATACGAAATCACAATCAAATGCTATCTTACCGGCCTGGGTTTAGAGAGGTGTTACAACTTGTTTGATTGTTTCCTTGTGATGAGGTATATGTGCAATCATGGCATTTAAGTTGACTTTATTATTTGTGTTTTAGTGTGGCAATGAGCATTCTTAGTTGTGAGTTGGTTGAGTTACTTTTGAATATTGGGATTGAATTTAGAATTGAGTTGATTTTGGGACATTGTTTAATGGAGTGAGCCCTTTTGTACCAAATGGTTACTGAGAAGATTTTGATTTTGTGGTTTCATGATGTGGGTCTTTCTCTAGTGTTAATTTTGAAATGAGGAGACTTTATGTGATGAATTTCTTGTTGTTATGTTGGAAATTTTGTGGGAACCTGTAGTGCTTGAGTTACCCTTTAACTGAGAGTTCATGGGTAGTTGATTTATTAGGCTTCCAGAGGCTAAGGGAAAGTTGGTTACATGATGAATTTTCATATTTGGTTCTTGTGAAGCTCTTGATTTTCATTCTTGTTTTGAGCTCATATGGGTTGTTACCTTGCACCATTGCTTTACTTTGTGATATGTTCTTTGTGCAAGAAGGTTCATACCTCGCATATGATTATGGTTTTATGATTTTTGGTGGTTTGTGCGAGTGGGTACACCTTGGATTTTATGTGGATTGTTTTGATGCTACTAGGGAGAGTGGCTCTTCATGGGGACCGATGCACAAATGGGCAACCTAGATAACCCATGGAAGATTTTTCTTAATAAGTGATAACCTAATTAATTAACTAGTGGCTTTGGGTAGGTTCACATTAAATAAGATAAGTAAGATGCCTTGCCCATGCCTTTAGTGCTTTCGTAGGCTAAGGATGGGCTGAGAAGGCCTAGTCGACAAGATCACTACCTTGTCCTCATGAAAGGTTAGTGGTCCTACATGTGTCACCCTATGGGGCCGGCGCCTAGTGAGAGACAACCAGAATAATCCATGCTAGGGCCATGTGATGACACTCTTCCTATAGTATCCTTGTTTTTAAGCAATCGTCTTTTAAGCAGTTATTCTTTATATTTATTGTTGCATTTGTTGTGGAGTCTTGATAGCCTTGCTTGATTGACTGTTTTTATGCTATGGGTTCTTATTGTCATCTCCTAGCATGGGGGGTGGGCCATAGAGTCCACATTGTTGGGTGGAATGTGCTATGCACCCCATTGGGTTCCTAGTCAGAGTTCATGAACCACAGAGTTGTACTGTTGCAGTGAAACTAGAGCTTCATTAGTTTTGGAGATAACATTGATGATATGTACCTTGATCATTTCAATTATATTACTCTATGTAACTGATGTATCATTCCCACTTTGTGATGGGAAGCACTATTGTACATTTGTAATCTTGTAGTGATGTAACTTCATAAATGTGATGTATATAGATTCTTGGTATTATCATGTGTTCTCTTATGGATGTTATCATTGATGTAATGTAATGGATGTATGCACATTGTATACTTATTCTATATTATGGTTTTGAAATGTAATTTTGTGATGTGTTAATCATCGGTATGGGATTAGGATTATGTTTTAAGTAATGCGGTCATGTTACCCCAGAGGACGTAGCTAGATAATGTGTATGTATAGTTGCATTACAAGTGTTGTATGTTAATGTACATTTTATATTAGTTTTACTTTTGAAAAAAAATTTGTGTTGTAATTGTTAGTTTTAAGTTGTCCTTTGGGGTTTGCATGACGAGGCGTTACACATGGTCGAGTGGAATGTGCTATGCACTCCATTGGGTTCCTAGTTAGAGTTCGTGATGTGAGGAGTTGTACCATTTGCAGTGATTCCAAAGCTTCACCAGATTTGGAGATAGCATTGATGCTTTGTATTATGTTCATTCTAGTTGTATCTCATTATGTAATTGATGTATCATTCCCGCTTTTTGTTGGGAAGCACTGTTGTACCATTGTAATCTTTGAAGCAATGTAAAATCATATAATAAATGTAATGTATATATTCTTGGTATTATCATGTGTTCTCAGATGAATGTTTATCATTTATGTAATGTTATGGATGTACGCACGTTTATTTATTTTATATAATGGGTTTGAAATGAAAACTTGTGAGTATTTCATCATCGTTATGGGAACTGGGTTATATTAGAAATGTTCGCAAGTAATGCAGTCATGTTACCCCAGAGAACTAGATAGATGATGTGTATGTATAGTTTCATTATAAGTGTTGTATGTTAACTTACATTTCAAATTGTGCTATAATTGTTAGATGTTGTGTTGTCCTTTGGGGTTTGCGTGGCAGGGGGTTACACCCGTCTCCATAGCTGCAACATACTCTATAAGGGTTTAAAGTAAATTTTATTCTTGGATAATCTATTTTAATATTTTTAAATTTTGTTCTACTCTAATTTGTCCTACTTTTGCATTTGGGGGTTTTATCTAGATCCAAATATGTTTGATAGCCTACTACTCACAATAATAGTACGATCTTCTATTCTCTTCCCTAGATTTGAATGCATGCTTAATTTAGCCTTGTTAATGTCCAGGTACAAAAAGAGTGTAAAGTTTTGCGCATAAATGAGATGAGTCTCGGTGATAAAGTGTTTGTTGTACCTTCAAAAGGATAAATCATTACTATAGATGCATTGTTATACATTTGGGTGTATGCTCATCTCTTGTAGATGTATTGTTAGACATTTGGGTGTATGCCCGTCTCTTGTAGATGTATTGTTTAACATTTGGGTGTATGCCCGTCTCTTAGGAGTTGTCTGTTCTTCAAAAGGATAAATCATTATTGTAGATGTATTGTTAGACATCTAGGTGTATGCACGTCTCTTGTATATGTATTGTTAGACATTTGGGTGTATGCATGCGTCTCTTGTAGATGTATTGTTTGACATTTGGGTGTATGCCCATCTCTTGTAGATGTATTGTTACTTTTACAGAGAAAGACTCCACTCTGAGTTGTAAAATAAACCTCCATTTGGTGGAGAGCAAGTAAAATGGGGTTTTAAGGACAACAATTCCAAAATAAGAATAAGTATCTTTTGATATTTTCCTATCTGGTGTGAGTTGGATTATTTATCTTAATTTATTATTTTATTTTAATAAATTTTATGTTAAATTTGTAATTTTTATAATTTAATATTTATGTATTTTTATTTAATATGAATTCTCTTAAAATTAAATAAATAAGTTGTAACATGCTATTTATATTTATTTATTTTATAGAATATGGTATTCTTCGGCGGACTTACGATGGCGTTTAGTGCTCGCAAGCCCGAGGAATATTGCCTGCTTCGTTCTGCGTATTGTTGCTTCGCTTACGCGTTGTGGGGTTTGAAGCTATCGGGGCTGTGGTGGTGGGGTTTTTTTCTTTTCTGGAGGCCTTCTTGCTACTGTTTGGGTGGCTTGTGGGTGGAAGGGTTTTGATCCTGCCCTTGGGGTCTTTTCTTTTTTCCATTTCTTGCTAAAGTGTCCTGGGGGTTTGCATGCCTGCTGGGGATCTTGTTTTTTGCTATGCCGGGTGGGGAAACATCTGGGGTTAGCCCCAAATTGGATTTCCGTTCAGCATTTGGTTCGAAGCCTTCGGCGCATGGAGTGAATGTTTTTGATAATACGCTATTTTCTTCAGAGATGGAGATGAATGATCTAGGATCGGTTAATGGTTCCCGAATTACGAAGATTAATGGGTGTTTGGAAAGATGCAAAGAGCGACCGAAGCTGATTATCCCGATGGAAATGCTTGCAGATGATATTGAATACTATTCAAGGCACTCTTTTTATTGCAAGTTCATGGGTTTGAGAGTCTCGCTGCATTTTTTGGAATCCTGGGCTCAACGGACTTGGATGCCGGAGGGGGAGATGGAGATTAGGCTCCTTGCGAACAACTTTTTTATGGTCTCTTTTGATTGCATGGCAGATCGGAATAAGGTCTTCGAGGGTGGCCCCTATTTTTATAACCAGGTGGGTTTGTTTATCAAGCCATGGCATGCTGGCTTCAACCCGACTGAGGCAATACCGAGTCGGATTCCAGTTTGGGTTCGGTTGCCGTGGTTTCCAGTTGAGTGTTGGCGGGATGACATGTTGCATTTGGTGGCTTCAATGCTCGGTAAACCTATTGGGTCTTCACAACAGACGCAGTACAAAAAGGTAATGACTTTTGCTCGTATCTGTGTAGAAATTGATTTAAGCAAGCCACTACCAGATTCTGTTGAAGTGAGTGCTGGATCATATACTTGGGTTCAACAGCTAGATTACGAAACCCTACCTTTTCGGTGTCGTCTTTGTCATGAATATGGTCACTTGCAGCGTAGGTGCCCTAGGGCTAAGCCTATGGGGCCCCAACCTTCTCAGCCTTCTCGTAATCCTCCTAGGACTGATAATGGTAAGGAGCCTATTCCGGGTGATGGTAATGGAGATGATGGTTATGTCCCTGTTAAGGCTCGCAATAGGAATCGGGGCCAGAAGCGGACCTTGAGGGAGAGGCAGGATGATGATATTTCAATAGGTTTGAGTCTTTGGATGATCTCGGCCGAGGGAGGAAGTAGATAAGGGGTTCTTGGCGAACTTGGATCGAGGAACTTTGGAGTGCAGGGGCAGAGGGATGGAGGCCACCGGTAAGGCCATGCGGGGATGTCAGAATGAATGGTCAACAAGCCAATTAGTGGTGTCAGCCATTTGGGCAGGTCAGATCTGGTGCCTGTGGCAGTGTGTGGTCAGCCCGAGGGGAGACTAAATTATCTGTAGATAATATGTTGGCCATGGCTCCTAAGCTGTGGAAATATGGTGAATGCTAGTGTGTGGGGGCTCTTGGTGTTTCTGGAGGGGTGGCTTGCTTTTGGAACCCTCGGAAGATTTTCCCCCTATGGTGGATGTCCTCTAGATCCTCTATATCCCTTGTCGCCTCTTGGTATGAGACTGGTGAGTGTATTCTCCTCTCTAATGTGTATGCTCCTGTTGAGTTTCTGGGTAAACAACTTCTATGGTCCCATCTTCGTTTTGTTCGTAGCTTAGCTCCTTACCATCCGTGGGTTATGGCTGGCGATTTTAATGCTATTGTGGAATTGTCTGAGAAAAGAGGTGGAATTCCTAGGTTGGAGCCTTCTGCTCTGTTATTCAGAGATAGCATTTCTGAATTAAATCTTATTGATGTTCTACCTAGTAATGGTCACTTCACTTGGAATAATAGGAGAATTGGTGAGAGTTGTGTTGCTGAGAGGCTAGATCGTTTCTTGGTTTCCTGTTATTGGGTTGGAAACTTATGGTCCACTCGATCTGAAATTCTTGATTGGAGAGGTTCTGATCATTGGCCTATTAAGCTTAGTATTATCTCTGCACGGGGG
Source organism: Sequoia sempervirens (assembly GCA_007258455.2). Taxonomy (NCBI): domain Eukaryota; kingdom Viridiplantae; phylum Streptophyta; class Pinopsida; order Cupressales; family Cupressaceae; genus Sequoia; species Sequoia sempervirens. The sequence goes on from VDFB02141874.1 coordinate 7,366, forward strand.
CCTCGGTCTCCCTCATTCAAGTTCCAGCTAATGTGGTTACGGGATCCCACTCTTCATGATTATGTGGCTGAGTGGTGGCGGATTGGTAGACCAACTTTTGGTACGGCAATGTACACATTCTCCAAGCTTCTTCAGTTTGTCAAATATCAGCTTAAAAGGTGGAATCAGCGATGTTTTGGTAATATCTTTCATACTAAGGTTGCCGCACAGGAGGAGTTGAATAATATTACGCGGTTGATTCGTGAGAATGGGGCCTCTGAGGATCTTCTGAGGGAGGAGGCTAAGACTTTGAAAGTGGTTGAGGAATTTGAATTGCGGGAAGAAATCTATTGGAAGCAAAAGGCCCGGGTTGAATGGTTACAGGAAGGTGATAAAAACACCGCCTTCTTCTTCAATTCTGTGAAGGATAGGAGGCATGGTAATTCCATTCCTTTTCTGGTGAATGATAGGGGTGAGCGTCTTGCCTCGTTTCAAGAAATCTCTGCTGAGGCATCTCAGTATTTTGCTACTTTATTTAGGGAGGATTCACAAGGGGGCTCTGTTGAGGAAGCACAAGTTCTTTCTTGTATTCCTCAGTTGGTCTCCAGGGAGGCGAATGAGTATTTGATGAAAGATATCTCTCTTGATGAGCTGGAGGGGATTGAGTTTCAGATGAAGAAGGGTAAAGCTCCTGGTCCCGATGGTTTCCCGATTGAATTTTTTCAGGAATTCTGGGATATCATAAAGTTGGATCGTCTGGCTGTTGTCCTTGAGTCCCAAAGGAATAAACAGATGCTTCGTGCTCTGAACTCCACCTTCCTTGCTCTCATACCCAAGTGTGAAGGGGCTGATAGGTTATCTCAGTTCTGACCTATCTCTCTTTACAATGTGGCTTATAAAATCATCTCAAAGTTATTGGCTGAGAGACTGAAGAAGTGGCTTAAAGTGTTGATTTCGGAGGAACAGAGTGGATTTGTGGCAGGTCGACAGATTCTTGATGGGGTTGTCATTGCTACGGAGACCATCCACTCCATGGACAACTCCCATGAGAAGGCTATGTTCATTAAGCTGGATATGGCTAAGGCTTATGACAGGGTTAGATGGTCTTTTTTGCAGAAGATCCTTGTTGCTTTTGGTTTTGGTGAGGAGTGGATCCAATGGGTCATGAGCTGTGTCACATCTGTTTCCTTCTCAGTTTTGATAAATGGAGATCATTCTGAACTTTTTGGTGCCTCTAGGGGTTTGCACCAAGGGGATCCTCTTTCTCCGTATCTTTTTCTACTTCTTGTGGAAGGCCTTGGTCGTTTGTTGAAAAGAAGGGTGGAGCTTGGCATCATTCAAGGTTGGCGATGGGGTGGAGACTTGCCTCCGCAATCTCATTTGCAGTTTGTTGATGATACTGCGCTGATGGGGATGGCTACTGTTAGGGAAGCTACTAACTTGAGGCAGGTGTTGGACATATATCTTGTTGCTTCAGGACAATTGATTAATGAGGAGAAGTCTTCCATATTCTTCTTCAACACGCCGAGCCCCATATAGAGAAGAATTGCTAATATCTTAAGGTTTCAGATAGGGGTTCTCCCTTTGACTTATCTAGGTTTCCCAATTTCTGTTCGCCATCTTCCCAAGGGTTCTTGGTAGAATATTATTGATAAGCTTCGTGCAAAAGTTAATCATTGGACCCACAGATGGTTGTATTTTGCGGGGCGGGTTCAGCTTCTCAAGTCGGTGGTGCAGGCTCTCCCTACCTACAGATGTATGCTTCAGGTGGCTCCGATGGGTTTTCTGAGGGAGTTGGATTCTCTTGAAAGGCAGTTCTTATGGGCGGGTAGTTTGGCTTCTTCCAAGTGGAGCCTGGTTAGGTGGGATGTTGTGTGCAGCCCAAAGCAATTTGGTGGTCTTGGTCTTCGACAATCTGCGTTATCTGGAGTGGCTGTGGCTGCTAAGCTATTTTGGAGATGGTGTGTGGAACAGGATCAGCCGTGGGCCAAGATATTATCTCATAAGTATTTCTTGGGGATTCCACGACAGGATCTCCCTCGTTACCCTCTTGAGGGGAAAGGTTCAGTGATTTGGAATACTCTTCAGAAGGGTGCAAAGCTTATTAAGGAAGGTTTATTTTGGATCTGTAGACGAGGAACTGAGGCTCTCTTCTGGTCGGATTCTTGGGATGGATTCCCTCCACTTACTTCTCAGTTTCCCAATCTACTTCCTTTGTGCCAAAGATTTCTCGAGGCTGGCTGGGCTAGGGTGAGTGACTTCAAGTCTGTTGCTTCTTTTGGTCAGTTGGAGGTAGCTCATTGGAAGGATCCCGCAGAGTGGCCAGATTTGGGACTTGCGGAAGAAAGTGCTGAGCTTCACAAGATTCTTCATAGTAGGAGTTGTAGTTCTCTTCTGGAAGAAGATATTCTTGCTTGGACCCATAATCCTAAGGGGGTTTACTCTGTTGCTTCTGGTTATCAGGTGTTATTGGCTCAGAAGCTAACTGGGGCGGAGGTTCATTGGTGGAAAAGGGTGTGGAATAAACTCTCGTGGCCTAAATGCAATTGCTTTGTTTGGACTTTGGCTTGGAATAGGTGCTTGACCTGGGATAACATTCGTAAACGAGGATTTCAAGGACCTTCAATTTGTGTTTTGTGTGGGGGAGCGGAAGAGGATTCTTCACATTTGTTCTTTCGGTGCCCCTTTGTTGTGCAACTTTGGCATTGGTGGTGGGAGGTGTGGAAGCTTCCCTGTATTCATGCGTGCTCTTTGGTTGAATTCTGGGATAGTATGGGAAGACCTCCTTCTATGGCTTCCTTTTTGTAGGAAGTTTGGTTCGTGGGCCCTACCTTTCTGCTTTGGCAGATTTGGTTGGAGCGGAACCGCATAATTTTTCGTGATCAGAAGTTGGTGGGTCGGCAAGTTTGGATGCGTATGCTTGGAATGGTGCAGGAGTCTGTTTTAGCTAAATGTGATGTGGTTTTCCCCTTGGAGAGAGGTGATGCTGAGTTGGTGGCCAGACTAGGTCTTCAAGAAATTCATTCATCTTTTGTCAGTTCTAGGAACTGTAGGCATGGGAAAAAGAGGGTCCAACGGGTTGGAAGGTGGTTACCTCCTCCCAATGGATTTTTAAAGATCAATACTGATGGTTCTTCTAGGGGAAATCCTGGGCCTGCTGGAATTGGTGGGGTTGGCAGGGACTCAGCTGGTTCGGTGATTTTTCTATTCTCTATACATGAGGGGGTGAAGACTGTTAACTTCATGGAGGGTCTAGCAATTCTTCATGCTATGGAGAGGGCCCTTGCTTTGGGATGGAGAAAGGTTATATGTGAAGCTGATTCACAGATTTTGATTAATCTCTTGAATGAGCGAAAGATATCTGATATAAATTGGCAGTTGGCTTCGGTGGTTCAACGAATTCTTCAAGTTAGTTCTCGGATGGAGGAGGCATCCTTTGTTCACATCCCAAGGGAGTGGAATCGTGCTGCTGACTGCTTGGCCAAATGGGCCTCTGAGCAAGATAGTGGTTGGAAGGTTGAGGATTGGGATCAAGTTAACCCTGAGCTGCATCTGGATTTAGACCGGTTCTTGGAAGAGGATAGGAGGATACATGGGGATAGTTGATTTTGTTTTATGTTGTGGGGTTTTCGCCTTGTTTTCTGGGACTGGGTCCCGTGGTTATTATTGTAATGCTCTTTTCTGATTTCTAATAAAGTTTTTACCCCTTTGTTTTCAAAAAAAAAATATTTATATTTTATAATAAATTAAAATTTAAAATTAAAATGAAAGTTATATATATTTTATAAATTTTTATTATTATTATATTAGAAAGTTTTCTTAATAGAACATATTTTAATTATGAATTCTTCATTCACTAGTGATTAAAATTTTAAATTTGAGCCAATCAAAATTGACAATTTTATTTTCATACATTATATTTTAATTTTTCTAAAGTAAAATTGACGATTTTTAACTTTTCTAATATTTGAAATTAGTTTGAGCATTACAATTTTTTTATAAATTTATTGGTTTTTTTTTATGCATTTTTTCGGCCTGTTTGCATGTCCCAAGGTGCAATGATTATGGGAAAGTTAAAGTTAAAAATTGTTAAAAACAAATTTTGAAAAAGAGTAAAAATAGTGATAAAAAAATTATATTACTAGAATTAAAATATCTCATAATTTTTTTTGGCCTGTTTGCATGTCCCAGGATGCAATGATTATGGGAAAGTTAAAGTTAAAAATTTTTAAAAACAAATTTTGAAAAAGAGTAAAAATAGTGATAAAAAAATTATATTAATAGAATTAAAATATCTCATAAAAATGTGCACATTTTTCATCTCATGAATGCTAAATTTATCTTAATTTATTATTTTATTTTAATAAATTTTATGTTAAATTTGTATTTTTTATAATTTAATATTTAGTATTTTTATTTAATATGAATTCTCTTAAAATTAAATAAATAAGTTGCAACATGCTATTTATATTTTTTATTTTATAATAAATGAAAATTTAAAATTAAAATGAAAGTTATATATATTTTATAAATTTATTATTATTATATTAGAAAATTTTCTTAATAGAACACATTTTACATTTGAGTTTTCACATTCATTAGTGATTAATATTTTAAATTTGAGCCAATCAAAATTGACAATTTTATTTTCATACATTATATTTTAATTTTTCTAAAGTAAAATTGACGACTTTTAACTTTTCTAATATTTGAAATTAGTTGAGCATTACATTTGTTATTTACAAATTTATTGGTTTTTTTAGGCATTATTTGGCCTATTTGTATGTTGCAGGGTGCAAGGATTATGGGAAAGTTAAAGTTAAAAATTGTTAAATATTTTTTTGAAAAAGAGTAAAAATAGTGATAAATTTATTATATTAATAGAATTAAAATATCTCATAAAAATGCGCACAATTTTCATCTCATGAATGCTAAATTTATCTTAATTGGAAGAGGGCATTCAACTAGTGGAGAAAATTGAAAGAGATTTCCGATTCGCATGGCAAATGACGTCCACAAATGGGTTAAAAAACTTAAAAATACATCAACAAGTTTATATGGATTGGAAATTAGGATGAACCAATAGAAACTTCACTCGACCCATTTGGACAAAATAATTCTCTCGCAGAATTATTTCTCAATGCAAATGAAAACCCTATGTTGGAAAATGGAAGACCTCCTACTACTCACAATAATAGTACAGTCTTCTATTCTCTTCCCTAGATTTGAATACATGCTTAATTTAGCCTTGTTAATGTGCAGGTACAAAAAGAGTGTAAATTTTTGTGCATAGATGAAACGAGTCTCTGTGAAAAAGTGTTTGTTGGACCTTCAAAAGGATAAATCATTATTATTGATGTATTGTTAGACATTTGGGTGTATTCCCATCTCTTGTAGATGTATTGTTAGACATTTGGGTGTATGCCCGTCTCTTGTAGATGTATTGTTTGGCATTTAGGTGTATGCCCATCTCTTAGGAGTTGTCTGTTCTTCAAAAGGATAAATCATTACTGTAGATGTATTGTTAGACATTTGGGTGTATGCCTGTCTTTTGTAGATGTATTGTTAGACATTTGGGTGTATGCCCATCTCTTGTAGATGTACTGTTTGACATTTGGGTGTATGCCCATCTCTTGTAGATGTATTGTTACTGATTTACAAGAAAGACTCCACTCTGAGTTGTAAAATAAACCTCCATTTGGTGGAGAGCAAGTAAAATGGGGTTTTAAGGACAACAATTCCAAAATAATAATAAGTATCTTTTGATATTTTTCTATCTGGTGTGAGTTGGATTATTTATCTTAATTTATTATTTTATTTTAATAAATTTTATGTTAAATTTGTATTTTTTATAATTTAATATTTATATATTTTTATTTAATATGAATTCTCTTAAAATTAAATAAATAAGTTGTAACATGCTATTTATATTTTTTATTTTATAGTAAATGAAACTCTAAAATTAAAATGAAAGTTATATTTATTTTTTTGTAAAAGGCTATTGCCTATATATATTTATATTGATATAATAGAAAATTTACAATAACAGATTTTTATCATACTTGTATCCGCCCCTAGTTTTCATCTTCCCTAATACAAACCCATATCAAGCCATGCCAAAACAAAACATTGTGTTAAGTTTCCCAAATTACATACAATGCAAAAAAAATTGTATCCACGAAAGTTGTCCCCTTTGATCAAAAGACACCTTCAGTTAACATGTCCATCTTCGAGCAAAAACACCTTCAGTTATCACATTCCATCTTCAAGCAAAATACACCTTCAGTTATCACTTTCCATCTTTGAGCAAAAAGAAAAATGAAAGTTATATATATTTTATAATTTTTTTTTTATATTATATTAGAAAGTTTTCTTAATAGAACACATTTTAATTATGAGTTCTGTCATTCACTAGTGATTAATATTTTAAATTTGAGCCAATCAAAATTGACAATTTTGTTTTTATACATTATATTTTAATTTTTCTAAAGTAAAATTGATGATTTTTAACTTTTCTAATATTTGAAATTAGTTGAGCATTACATTTTTTATTTACAAATTTATTGGTTTTATTTAGGCATTTTTTCAGCCTGTTTGCATGGGAAAGTTAAAGTTAAAAATTGTTAAAAACAAATTTTGAAAAAGAGTAAAAATAGTGATAAAAAATTATATTAATAGAATTAAAATATCTCATAAAAATTTTCGGCCTATTTGCATCCCAAGGTTCAATGATTATGGGAAAGTTAAAGTTAAAAATTGTTAAAAACAAATTTTGAAAAAGAGTAAAAATAGTGATAAAAATTTTATATTAATAGAATTAAAATATCTCATAAAAATGTGCACAATTTTCATCTCATGAATGCTAAATTTATTATTTTATTTTACAAATTTTATGTTAAATTTGTATTTTTTAATTTAATATTTATGTATTTTTAATTTAATATGAATGGATGATGCTTCAATGGGCTCTAGCGTAACCATTCCGACCCGATTTGCATGAGGCGGAATCATCGATGCATGTCCTGTTTCCTTTGGATCGATGATCTCGCTTTGTTTTCTGTCTAGGGGTTCTTTTGCGGCTTGTTCGGGGGGTGTCTACCACATTCGGTTTCCTTCTTAGTTTACTGCTTGGTGCGAAGTGTTGGGGAGGCTCTAATCGGCATTCAAGGTGGTTATGGTCTTTGTGTAGTCTTGGTCTGTGGTAGCGCTAGGGAAAGGGGCTCGGTGAAGCTACTTTTACCTCTCCTTTCATATCTGCGTTGTCTTGTGGTGGAGTGGAGCTAATCGGTCGCCGTTCCCTTGGGTTGTGGGGGCTGCGGGCTGGTCTGGCCTATGTGGTCTTCATTTTTTGGGCTTTGGTGCTGCAATTGATCCTAGTTGCATTGCCTTAGTACTTCCCTCGTAAGAGGTTGGCTTGGCTGGCAGCCTTTTGGGCTGGTCCTCAAGAGTTGAATTCGGCCCCGCAGGGGGTTGAGACTTTTTTGAGGCTTTGGTTTGGGGTGTGCATGACCGTTGAGGGCTCTCTTTGGCTTTGATGGAGTTCGGGGACTCATCTGGGGCTAGCCCTAAGTTGGATTTTCGAGCGGAAGTTGGCTCGAAACCCATGTCACAGGGTGAGAAAATTTATGATAACAACCTCTTTTCCTCAGATCCAAAGATGACTGGGATGGGTTTGTCTGGGGGGCCTCGGATCCTGAAGATTAATGGATGTCTAGAAAGGTACAAAGAGAGGCCAAATGTAGTGATTCCAATGGAGATGTTGGTAGAGGATATCAATTATTGCTCAAGACATTCCTTGTACTATAAGTTTCTAGGATTGAAAATCTTGCTGCAATTTTTGGAGGCCTGGGCCCAAAGGACTTGGTTGCCAGAGGGGGAGATGGAGATCAAGCTCTTGGAAAACAATTATTTTATGGTTACATTTGACTATATGGCAGATCCAAATAAGATTTTTGAGGGGGTCCTTACTTTTACAACCAGGTGGGCTTGTTTGTTAAGCCTTGGCAGGCGGGCTTCAACCCGGCAGAGGAGCTTTTGAGTTAGGTTCCAGTATGGGTTTGTCTTTCGAGGCTACCGGTTGAGTGTTGGTGAGATGATGTGTTGTACTTATTAGCCTCGAGGCTGGGGAAACTGGTTGGTTCATCACAACAGATGCAATTCAAGAAGGTAATGACTTATGCTAGATTTTGTGTGGAAATAGACTTAAGTAAACCTTTGCTAGATTCTATAGAAGTGTCTGCAGGAGAGTGTTCATGGGTACAGTAGCTTCATTATGAGACTTTACCCTTTCGATGTCATTTTTTCCATGAGTATGGCCACCTCCAGCAGAGATGCCCAAAGGTTAAGCCTTTGGAGGCTCCAGCTGCTCAACCTCCTCATAATCTGTCTAGGCTAGATAAGGGTAAGGGTCCTATTCAAGGTGATGGTGTCAAGGTTGATGGTTTTACTCCTGTTAGAGCACGTAATAGAAATAAGGGACAAAAAAGGACTCTAAATGAAAGGCAGGATGAGGATATTTTTAATATATTTGAGGTACTGGAAGATCTTAGCCAGCAAGAGGTGAACTCGGGACTACTAGATTTGAATCAAGGGGTTCTGGAAGCTAAAAAACAAGGCCCTCCTATTGTGGTAGTGCAGACTCCCTAGCAAGTGGGGTGTTCGGGCTTGCCAAGTTCTGAGCAGGAAGGAAAAGGTCCTGGGCAGGTAGGGTTCTGCTTAGAGGTGATTCTAGCTTCACAGGCAGAGGAAACTCTGCATCTGGTAACTAATCAACAGATGGAGGCTCAGGAAGAGTCAGGGTGTGTTGCAGAAGCAGGAAAGGACAGTGAGGCTAAGGCTCACCTCTGCGGAAAATAGGCACAGTGGGAGCAAGAACAATAAGTTGGCTCTGCGGTTGGAAATTTTGCAAAAAGATCTAAAGAAAGGGGGATCAGAGAAAGTTGGTAAGCTTGGGAGGAAGAAAGATGGGGAAAATATTAAATTGATAGGGGAGACTTTGGTGGAGTCAGGTTCAATCAAGACTCTAGATACACATTTTGCAAGCCCCTTGCAATGATAGTTCTTTCATGGAATGTAAGGGCCCGCTTGAACAGTGGCCCTAGACAAAAAGTTGTTCGTGATCTAATTAGTCGTCACTCTCCTGATGTCATTTTTCTACAGGAGATTAAGCTTTCGGTGGAGTATATGATGGACGTAGCGCCTAAGCTATGGAGGAATGGTGAATGCCAATGCATTGGGGCTTAGGGGTGTTCAGGGGGTGGCCTGTTTATGGAACCCTCAGAAGATTTGTCCCCAATGGTGGGTGTCTTTCAAGTCCTCCCTCTCCATGGGGGCTTCTTGTTTTATGTCAAGGGAACTTGTTCTTTTTTCCAATGTGTATGCACCTATGGAGCTACAGGGCAAGCAGATCTTGTGGTCCAACATTCGTTCGGTCCATAGCATGGCACCTTATCATCCCTAGATTATTGGTGGGGATTTTAATGCCATTACTGAGCTTGTTGAGAAGCGGGGCGGCATTGCAAGGTTGGAGGATTCTATGTTGCTGCTCCAAGACAACATCTCTGCTCTAAATCTTGTGGATATCAAGCCAAGAAATGGGCTATTTACCTAGAACAATAGAAGGACTGGTGGTAACTGTATTGCGGAACGCCTTGATCAGTTCATGGTCTCCTACTTTTGGGTTGGTGGTAGGTGGTCTTCTAGCTCTAAGATTTTGGATTGGAGGGGATCGGACCACTGGCCTATAAAACTCTCTATCCTTTCTACACAGGTGCCCCAGACTTCTTCCTTCAAATTCCAACTTATGTGGCTATGTGACCCTGATCTCCATGGTTACATGGCTCAGTGGTGGCAGATGGGAAAACCTTCCTTTGGAATGGCTATGTATGTCTTTGCTAAGCTTCTTCAATTTGTTAAATATCAACTTAAGCATTGGAAATGGTAATGTTTTGGTAATATTTTTAGTGCCAAGTTGGTTGCTCAGGAGAAGTTGGACAGTATAACTAGGGTAATTAGGGAAAATGGGGCAACTGAGAATCTGTTACAAGAAGAAGCAAGGGACCTGAAAGCTTTGGAAGAATGGGAGTTATGGGAGGAGATCTTTTGGAAACAAAAGGCCCGGGTTGAGTGGCTCCAGGAGGGAGACAGGAATTCTGCTTTCTTCTTCAACTCTGTTAAGGCTAGGCATCATAGTAATTCTATTCCCATTCTGGTTAATGATAGGGGTGAGGCTTTATCTTCTTTTCAGGATATGTCGTCTGAAGTGATTTAGTACTTCACTTCCCTATTTGGAGAGGATTTGTAGGGTAACCTGGTGGAGGAAGCACAGGTTATTTCTTGTATCTCGTCCCTGGTGTCTCGGGATATGATGGATCAACTCATGAGAGAGATCACTCTAGAGGAGCTAGAGGAGATTGTGTTTCAGATGAAGAAGGGGAAGGCTCCTGGCCTGGATGGTTTCCCAATTGAATTCTTTTAGGAATTCTGGGAGATTATCAAGATGGACTTGTTAGCGGTGGTTCGTGAATCTTAGAGGAACAAGCAGATGTTAAAAGCCTTGAATTCCACTTTTCTGGCACTTATTCCCAAGGGGGAGGGGGTAGATAGATTGAGTTGGTTTCGCCCTATTTCACTTTGCAATGTGGTGTATAAGATTATCTCCAAGCTAATTGCTAATAGGCTGAAAAAGTGGTTGTCGGCGCTCATTTCTGAGGAGCAGAGTGGCTTTGTGGAGGGCAGGCAGATTCTGGACGGTATTATTATAGCTGTTGAATCCATTCATTCAATGGCCAAGTCCAGAGAAAAGGTAATGTTTATCAAGCTGGACATGGCTAAGGCGTATGACAGAGTCCGTTGGTCCTTTCTTCAAAAGGTTCTCATTGCTTTTGGCTTTGGTGAGGAGTGGATTTAGTGGGTCATAAGTTGTGTCACATCGGTTTCTTTCTCTATTTTGATTAATGGGGAGAACTCAGAGCTTTTTGGCACCTCTCGTGGATTGAGGCAAGGTGACCCTCTATCCCCTTACTTGTTCATCCTGATGGTTGATGGTTTGGGTCACCTTCTGAGAAGACGGGTGGTGCAAGGCCTCATCCAGGGCTGGAATTGGGGAGGTGTCCTACCCCCTCAATCTCATTTGTAGTTTGTCGATGATATGGCCTTGATGGGGGTGGCTACTATTCAGGAAGTTGAGAATCTTCACAAGGTTTTGGATATTTATCTTGGGGCTTCAGGTCAGCTAATTAATGAGGACAAGTCTTCCATCTTCTTCTTCAATACTCCAGACTCTATTCAGAGGAGAATTGCTCAAATTCTTAGGTTTCAAATTGGGGCCCTTACGTTGTCCTATCTTGGTATTCCTTTGGCTGTGGGTAGGTTAGCTAGGGAGTCGTGGTTGCCTATCCTGGATAAATTTTGAGCAAAAGTGGCCCATTGGACCAACTGATGGCTCTCCTTTGCAAGTTGGGTTCAATTGCTTAAGTCAGTGGTCCAGGCTCTCCCTATTTACCGTGGTATGCTTCATGTGGCCCCTAAGGGCTTTGTTAATGAGTTGGACTCATTATCTAGGTAGTTTTTATGGGTTGGAAGTCTATCTTCTTCAAAGTGGAGCCTTGTTAATTGGGATATTGTCTGTTGTCCCAAGCAATATGGGGGTCTAGGGATGAGGCATTCTGCTTTGACCGATACAGTATTGGCTACTAAACTTTATTAGCGATGGTGCACTAAGCATGAGCGGATATGGACCAGGATCCTTTCTCATAAGTATTTAAAGGATATTCCTTGGGAAGATATCCCTAGATACCCTGTGGTTGGGAAGGGGTCAACAATTTGGGATACTATCAAGAAAGGTGTTGTGCTAGTCAAAGATGGTTTATTTTGGATCTATAAACGTGGAATGGAGGTCCACTTCTGGACTGACTCTTGGGATGGTTACCCCCCCATTATCACTCAGTTTCCTCATTTGGAAACCCTAATGCAAATGTTTGGTGATGTGGGATGGTCGAGGGTGAGTGACTTTAAGTTGTTTACTTCTCAGGGACAGCTTGTGAGTGCTCGGTGGAAGAAGCCAGAGGAGTGGCTGGTGGTCGGCATGGAGGAGGAGTGTGTGGTGTTGCATTCTATTCTTTATGGTAGGCAGTGTAGCTCCCTTATGGAGAAGGATGTTCTTGCATGGTCCCCTAATCAGAAAGGTCACTACATGGTTGCTTCGGGTTACCAAAGGCTCCTCACTCAAAGGGCAGAGGGGGTGGAGGTGTCTTGGTGGAAAAGGGCGTGGAATAAGTTTTCTTGGCCAAAGTGCAACTGCTTCGTTTGGACTTTGGATTGGAACAGGTGTCTGACATGGGATAATATTCAGAAACGTGGTTTCCACGGCCCCTCTCTGTGTGTTCTTTTTGGGAAAGGTGAGGAAGATACTCCTCATCTATTTTTTCGGTGTCCGTTCACTTTGCAACTTTGGAACTTTTGGTGGGGTTTTTGGAATAGTCCCTGTATTCATGCCTCCTCCTTGGCAAAGTTCTGGAATAGTTTGGGTAGACCGCCCTCATTGGCTCCCTTTTTGCAGGACGCATGGCATGCTGGGCCTATTTTCTTATTGTGGCAGATCTGGCTCGAAAGGAATAGGAGGATCTTCAGAGGGGAGCACTTGCAGATACAACAGGTCTGGGTTCAGATCCTCAGTATGATTCAGGAAATGATTGATGTGAAGGGAGATGTGGTGTTGCCATTGGAGAGAATGGATGCAGAGATGGTGGCCAGGTTGGGTATCCATGGGTTATCCCCAGCTACTCCCTATTGTAAGAGGGGTAGGCAGTTAAGACAACGTGTTCAAAGAGTGGGGAACTAGCAGCCCCCCCAGGTGGGCACGTTGAAGGTAAATACTAATGGATTCTCTAGGGGAAATTCGGGACTAGCTGGAGTTGGTGGGGTTGGCAGGGACTCTTCTGGAGCAGTGATTTTTTTGTTTTCTATCCATAAGGGTTTACAGACTATAAACCTTATGGAAGGATTAGCGATTCTTCTTGCTTTGGAGCGCGCTTATGAGTTGGGATGGCATCGGGTTATTTGTGAATCTGACTCTCAAGTTCTAGTTAACTTGCTTAATCAAAAGAAGATGTCGGATGTAAGCTAGCAGCTGGCAGTGATGGTGTAGCAAATTCTGCAGATTGGTAGACTAATGGAGATGGTGTCTTTTGTCCACATTCCAAGGGAATGGAATAGGATAGCTGACTATTTGGCCAAATGGGCTTCTGAGCATTTGGAGGGTTGGTGAGCATTTGGAGGGTTGGTAGATCGATGACTGGGCTCAGATCCCCCAAGAGCTTCGTCTAGACTTGGAGAGGGCTCTTGCTGAGGACGGTGCGAGTGGTGGTTGATTTTGTCTTTTGTTTTGTTTGTTCTTTTTGGTTCCTTTGGGTTTTGTCTTGGGCTTGGTTGTAATGCTTGTTTCTGTTGATCAATAAAGTTTTTACCCTCTTTGCCAAAAAACTTTATGACTATAAAAATAGGAAGAGTTATGAGAATTTTCTTTACCACTTCTTGTTCTTTGAGTTTTCCACCAAGACCTTTGATGGAACTGATAACTTCATCTACCCTTTGCATGTAGCTTTTAATGTTTTCATCTTCAAATGTATGTAGGTTCTCAAACATGATCTTCAGATTCTGCATCTGAGCTTGTTTGACCTTATCATCTCCTTCATAAATGCTTTCTAACTTTACCTAAATTTCTCTAATAGTTTTCATATTCATAACTTTCACTAATTCAAAATTAGCAAGATCATTTAAGAGAGCATAGCTTGCTTTACCATTTCTTTCATAGGCCTTGATTTCATCATCAATACTTGGACCATTTGTAGGTGCAGTATATCCATTCTCAACGGACTTGTAGACATCAAATACAAGATAAACCAGAAAACCTTCCATCCTTGTCTTCCAAAATGCATAGTTTGTTCCATCAAACACAAAAATCTCTTTCTTGTGTGTCATCCCAGATCCACCTCAAGAGGTTAATATTTTCTTCCAATCAACCTTGATCTGATACCAATTTTTGAATGCACAAGAGAAATGAGAGGGATGTGAATCAATTGTACCTTAAAACTTCAAAACCCTCATAAACATTCAGATCCACATTCATTCAATTAACCCTTAATCTATTATAACGATTTAGCATGAAAATAAAATAATAGAAACTAAAATACAATCAACACCATACACAAGAGAACACCATATTTACATGGAAAACCCAAGATGGAGAAAACCACGGTGAAGATTAGCTCACAATATAAAGTAATATCAACATCAATTACAAAAGGGATCACTACCTAAGGGAACACTTCCCAGAAGAAGAAAGGCTCCCTTCCAGAGTAGAAAAGAAGATAGAGAAGAATGTTACATAGAGAATTCAATCTCAATGCAACATGAAAATCCACCACAATGACACCAACACCTTCACAACCTAACTGGAGAATTGTAGACACCTTCTGCTCACTACATTCAATAATATAACACATGAAAGCTCACACTACACTTCACAAATGTGCACCCTACAACTTTGCAATTCACATCACTCAACAACTCAACTCATATTTATATCATCTTCAACCTTGAGAACATTCTCCAAGGTTGTTTATGCTCCTCAATCATGTAAATTTAAATTAGGTCTGCACCAAAAAAAATATGTGGTGGAAAGGAATGAAGGTAGACCACAACACACCTTAGCTAGGACCTAAATCCATTCATACATGCCACACCACACTTCCACCAACACGGAAGCACCTTTGCATTTAATACATAAACACCTAGGTCAGTCGTTACCCATGTAAACACCATTAAAATTTTAATTACACGCTTCCTATGATCCAACAACTCATAGATAAAAAATGTCACATGAACACAATCTAGAATAATCCACAAACACCCTGAAATTCAACAAGTTCCTTGGCAACAAATTTCATCTGAAGAAAGAACATACGCAGTACACTCAAAAAATTCTTCCATACATTGTAACTCAAAGAAACCAAATTTCAAAGCACCAAACCTTGAGAAACTTAAATTGAATAAAGATACCAACACTATCAAAATTCCTTTAGATTCACAAGACCTAAAGCCAAATTGCAGAGAAACGCAGAGCAAAAATATTTCTCCCAGACACCTCTACAATACATAGTTCACACAGTGGTGAACACAACTTCTTCTGCATAGCGATCTAGCACACCGAATTCTGGATATAACACCTCTGATCAACATATCCAAAATGCACAAGCAAATCTTCAACCTAGAAGAAATGTGGAGCAACACCAGAACACTATTTTGCAACCCAGAACAACACTACAACTCATTGTTTCCTTTTTTATCAAATTTTCTCAAAAGCACTTGGAAACCAAGCACCAGAGGCACATCCTCATCATCTTCAGTACTTATTCAACACTACATAATCAATTGCAACCTAGCAACTCAACCATACATCCATAGATAGAAGCTTATCAAATCAACACTAGAGGTTGACACCAGTAGCTTACTAATGACAACATAATGCAACTAATCAAAGCATCATTAATGCAACAACATAGACAAAACCAACAACTACACATACTCTTGCAACAATATTTTGCTCATCAATGACAACACAAGCTTTTTGACATCAAATGAAAACACCAACTACTCATACTTGCAACATTATCATCATTAAAATATATCATTCACAATCCTTTTTTTCCCTCATTGTTAACAATATTATTAATAGGCAAGATCATTCCCAATCTTTGCATCATTATTATTATTATTAATGTTATCCTCCTCTTCCTCATCATCCATCAATAAGTTTTTAGGTTGACTAGGGGCAACATCATGTTTGTCTTTGCATTATTGTGCATACTTGATTGTCTCCTTGTGTGTATTATCATTTGATTGCATATATTATAGTCCTTGCATCTTATCACAACAATAGAGTCATGGTTTTCCATATCATGGTTTTACAAGGCATATGCTTGCATGCAACCTTTTATTTTGGGTCAATCCTCTTGCACTTGGCACATTATCATGTTGCTTTCTTATACCTTAGTGTAAAATTCCAAGTGCAATATCAAATACAAGTTTCTCTCACCACTACAACATGACCTTCCTACTCCATCACTCCATCCCTCTGTCATTCTTAACCTAACTTATTCCTCCTTATCCTCATATTTTCTATACTTTATCCCCTTATCTCTTCATCCATTTCGAGAGCACACCCATATTATTTGAAATTTTCTATCCTTTTGAGGGGATATATTAACCTCCCTCATCATCATCATCACTCCCATCCTTCCAATGAATTGGGTATCTTGCAACTAGTCTCATCCCTTTCTAACAACTATGTTTTTTATTTTAAATGATATTTCTTTATCTAGTTACAACATTATCCCAAAGAGGGGAAAAATGTAGACAACTAAAGTTGTCCACACCTAACCACACCAAAATTTACCCTATCCCAAACATTAATTAAATAAATTCATTTTTATCCTATCATTCACATTTATATTTATTTAATTAAATTCAATATTTTAGTCCAATCCTACAATAATTAAATAAATTTAATTCCCCATTTCCACCTCAAATATAATTAGTTAGTTAAAATGAATTCATTAACTAAGCTAATCCTCTATACACACCTAAGTGTGATTAGTTTAATTAGTCATTCCCCTACTCACACTTATCCTAAAAATTTACAATCAACTCTTAACCATCCATTTGATAAAAAAAACATCACCCTCCATTTAGCTCATGCTACTCTCACATATGTGTGAAAACTCACATGTATCCATTTCCTTTCCTCATGTGAGAGGAGTCACGTATCTCTTTTTCTCTTCCCAATAATTCCTCACATGTGTGAGAATATTTCCCTTGGTATCTTTTCCTTGTACATCCTCTCACACATGTGTGAGCGGACTTATCCTCCACCATTAGATTTGGCCAAATCAATCCTAACCCTAGATCCCTCCTCAATCCTCCCCTTTATCAAGTCCATCAATCTAATAATGTCATTTGGAAATCCCTCATCAACTCAAATCTCTCATGAATCCTCTGCCTTTGACCTCAAAATCAAATCTCAATCATCCATTCTCAATCCTCAACATCTATAAATCTAGCAATTCAAGCCAAAATCAATAAAACTCTCAATTGCAAAGTTATGTTGTAGGTTTGAGAAGCATCCACATTCCACCATCAATGCACAAATAATGCATTAAGAGGATCGCATTGGTGTGAAAGTGGTACTTTAGCTAACTACTTATATTTTAGGACCTATTCACACCTTAGTCTTAAGATTACTTAGGTCACTTTTTTCTTTTGTCTCATCTCATAAGATTTAGACACTTGGCATAAACTTGT
This sequence comes from Sequoia sempervirens, assembly GCA_007258455.2. Lineage (NCBI taxonomy): Eukaryota > Viridiplantae > Streptophyta > Pinopsida > Cupressales > Cupressaceae > Sequoia > Sequoia sempervirens. Next base: position 24,706 of record VDFB02141874.1, read on the forward strand.
ATGCTTAAGGGATTTTCTCCTTTTTAATATAGCAAGGTTATTTATTTTCATTGTATCATTATTGCAATTACTTTTTCTAAGGCAATGCAATTTTTTAGTGCAATTCTCTTTTGTAGAAAGTTTCTTTAGCTTTTGTTGATAGATTGTTGTACCTATGGGTTTACCATTACTCTAACATGGTATTAGAGCTTAGAATCAAATTTGAAGGTTTTTTACCATAATGTATTACATGAAGGCTCTTAGACTAGAATAGACTTCACATTGTGTCCAAAAAATCCAAAAACCCTAATATCACTTGTCCAAACACTAAAATTGGAGGTCAAAAAGCATTTTTGGGAGGCTCCAAAATCAAGGAAAAAATTTCATACAACTATATGGAATTTATACATCTGTACGAATTAGTATCAATTTGTATGGTCATTGTACATTGTTATACCCTCTACATCATTTCCCCCCAGGTCTTCAAAATAATGGCCAACATAAAAAGCAATGACAAAATTTATTTTTAAATGGAATTTTTTTTGGTGTATGACCTTGTGTAGTTGTGTTGTGCCTTGCACACACGCCCCATTGAAAATGAGGACCCATCCCTCTTTTTCTTTTAGTTTAGTTTTATTTTTAGGGTTAGCCTTTAGGTTGGTTTTCTTTTTGGTCCCTTTCTTGTTTTGGTTTGGGAGTTTTGGTCTCATTCCACGAGTCTGAAGAGTTTTGCGAAAAATCCCATTTGTGGGGATTTGTCTAGGGAAAGCCTATTTAAGAAGGCCCAAAGGGATCATACCTTGTCAGCATCTCGCAACCCTTTGAAGTCCTGCAAGTTGAGAAATCCCACCAAAGAAAAGGTGCATGTAAAGCCTACAGCAGCAAAAAACCACAAAACCTAATTCCCTACAAAAAGACATCGTTTGTTGAGTTTTTTGTATTTTATTTCTTGCAGGGAATAAGGCATTCCTTTTTTCACAAATATAAGAGGTCTTCAGTCTCATAGATTATTAATTCCCACAAGACCTAATTCTTTGTATCATCCCTCACGGGGATCATGCATTGCCTTTTCTTGCAAAATTCAGATGATCTAAAATCTGTAGGGTTCAATTTCTACAAAAATTATTGAAACCTTACTTTATGCCCTTGCAAGTATGTGACACACTGTTAAGGTAGGAATTTATTGTAGTAGGTGAGTTATGGGTATATAAGCAGGGTTGGGAGTCATTTTCATTGTTTGATGTTTGTGAGAGTTGAATTTTTTTAGTGTTCAGTCTTGTCTAAAACTTAGATCTCTGTAGTTTTTGTCATTGTCATCTCCAACGCCCTGTAATTTTAGTCTTGTCGAATGTTAGGCTTGGATTCCAGGTAGGTAATATTATCCCTTCACATCATTATTTATAATGTATTTAATTAGCAGTGCCATGGATTTAATATTGCTTAAGGTTTCAGGTTTAACACACTTTATTTCATTAGTGTTGGCCCTATGGTAATTTTTCCAAAGCATTGTATATATGTGGGTTTATGGGGATTTTTTATGCATAATATTTTCTCCTGATTCAGGGTGGGATAGAGTTCCAGGTTAGAGTTTCTATGTCCCAAATTTTAAAATTTCCAAATAAAGTTTCCAAAGTCCATGGGTCCTCTATTTCTCATATGGGTAGATGATAAGGTGTCTAGTTCTTAGTGATTTCTTATTCAAGCGACCTTCAAAGCATAGTTTTTAGGAGTTGCATATAATCCTCACAAAAATCCTTTTGTAGAAGCTATGTAGGTGCAAATATTTCATAGAACCCTTAAACTTTAAAGTTTCTCTCCTTTGTAGGTTCATAGTGTGGGAAGTTCTACAAAGCTTTAAGCTTGCAGGAATTCCCATGTGGGTTTTTGACCCTCGTATTCCTGCACAAACTAAGCTAATTTAATTTTTTGGGCCTCAAAGCCTGCAGATACCTAGGTTCTACAAGTCCTTAATTTCCACAAAGATTTAAGCCTATGTAAATTTATTTGCAGGTTTTTTTATCCCATTTTCCCACATAGTGTGTATTCTCGCAAGTTCCCCATCCCCGCAAAACTTAAATCCCGCAAGCAATGGAAACCCACAAAGGTTCAATCTTCGCAAAGGTTCATCATATCAAAATTTTCATAATTTTCTCGTGTAGGTTAGCGTCACTTAGATTTTCACAAATCTCCACTTGCGGATATTTTTGTGTGGGTTTCCTTAATGGAATTTTCTTGTGGTATTTGTAAATATTTCAATTGTTTTGAATTTCACGCATAGCTCATATTCCCGCAAAAGGTCCAAACCCATAAAATTTGTAATTGCAAGTGATTTATTAAAATTTCTTTTGGAATAAGGAATTATGGCTAATATTTCTTTCTTGTAAGGTAATTTCGATCATACCAATTATGTATTTTGGAGAAATGTAAGTATATGGTTTTTGGAATTAAAAATATAATTCAATTATGAAGCTAAATTTGCTCAAAATGTTGATTGTGTGATGTTTTCATAGATTTTATGGAAAAGATAGATAGAACATCCAAAATGAAGTATGAATTCTAAGGAGTTGATCCTCCTTCCAAAATATTTTCCACTTGGCTCCTGGTCAGTGATACAAAAATTGGCCATGTGGATATTGAGGAATTAAAAGAAAGGATATTTGGTGATAAAACAATGGATCTAGCCACTAAGATCAAGCAAAGCGAGGTAGCACAAGCGATTAGATTCCTATCTTCTATGCCATGCCCAATTTGATCATGGGATCCTAGGAATATTACCATAAGGATTCACAGAAGTAATTGTTGCTGACAGGAAGGTCTTGGCTAACTTGTCTCCTAACTCTATCTCTTGTACCTTCGAGATCCCATCCTTCTCACAGATGATCGTCACTAGTAAGGAATATGTGACTGGAGTGTTTGACAATAATTCTAGTGGTTTCCTTCAACTTATTAATGAACATTGGATGAAGCGACCAAGGGGAAATGTGAATAAACTACCAAAAATGTCTTTAGGAGTGACTTCAAGGATGAAGTCAATGACT
>VDFB02141875.1:0-38474 GCA_007258455.2 Sequoia sempervirens
TACAGCCAGTTCTTGTTAAGGAATCAGTCATATTCTTGCTTAGGACTGCTGTTACACATTGGTTGTAATCTTGGTGACCTTCCCGGTGCCAATATAAGTCTGAAATGTAATTCTGGGTGACTCTAAATGCATGATCAGTCCATATTGATATTCAGAAAGCTCTTGTTTGCTGTACATGACTGGTGAATAACCTGTATTGAAGTGCAATGTTCATCATCAGTTATTTCCTAAACATTCTCAGATTGTGATTCTTTCATTATCATATGCATTATGTCGAATTAAGCACTTTGGGGAAAATTATTCTTCAAATTTACAAGGGACATATTCTGAAAGGAGTTTGCATGCAAAGTGTTTGACGAAATGTCAAACAACCTAAATTGAAAATTTTAGTGCAGATTGGACAAGGGATTTTTCAATGCAGTTACTACAGGCAGTTCGTCAAAGGGTTCTCACCAAGAAGGGTGCTTTCCAATGGACCAGCAAGGCTCAGCGAGCCTTTGACAAATTGAAGGAGGTCCTGAGCACATGTCTAGTACTTGCATTGCCAGATTTCACCCAGCCCTTTGTGTTAGAATGTGACGCATCAGGAGAGGGAATTGGTCTGGTATGAATGCAGAATAAGCATCCCATTGCCTTCGAGAGTAGGAATCTCAAAGATGCAAAGCAGTTATATTCTATATACAACAAGGAAATGCTTGCCATCATGCATGCATTGGCGAAGTTCTGGCAATATTTGGTGGGTGGGCGATTTGTTTTGAGAATAGATCATAACAGTCTGAAGTACTTCCAGGAACAGAAGGACTTGAATGAACGCTAGCATAAATGGATCAATAAAATCCAACCATATGATTTTGATAGAGTATGTGAAGGGAAAAAAGAATATAGTTGTTGATGCTCTTTCCAAGGAAAAGCCTGCCATAGGTTCCTTGTCTAAGATTTCAGCGGATTGGAGGGCTCTCCTGTTAGTTGAGTACTCCAAGAATGTTTTTTCCTGTGAGTTGATGGATGGAAAAATCCAGGATCATAGATATAAGGTAGTGCATGATATCATCAACTACAAGGACAGGATATTTTTGGTTCCAGAATCTAAGTTGAAGGAGAAAATCTTGAGAGTTGTGCATGACACTCCTTTGGTAGGACATCCTGAGTTCTTTAAGACCTACAAGCAGATTAGGGAGAGGTTCTCTTGGAGGGGCCTCAAAGATGATGTTTTGCGTCATGTTCGAGAATGCACCACTTGTTAGCATAACAAGTCTAAGCACACTTTTATTGCTAGCCTATTGCAGCGCTTGCCTATTCTGGAGCAGAAATGGGACAACATATCAATGGACCTCGTCACCGGTCTTCCTAAGGTATAGGGTAGAGACTACATTTTTGTTGTCGTTGATTGGCTAATGAAATTTGCACATTTCATGGCTATTTCATCTAAGTACAAGGCACCTCAAGCCTCAAGTGGCGGATTTATTCTTTAGGGAGTATTCAAGTTACATGGATTACTGAAGAATATTGTTAGTGATAGGGATAGTCGGTTTTCCAATGCTTTCTAGTAGGAGTTATTAGGTTGCCAGGTACAAAATTAACTCCAACCACCAACTATCACCGCATGGACAAAGATAGTAAATAAATGGGTTGAGGGTTATCTACGCAACTATGTTGTAGGGCAGCAAAGAACCTGGGTTAGATGGTTGCACTTGGGTGAGTATTGCTATAATACCACCTATCATATGTCCATTGGGATGTCACCTTTCAGAGCATTGTACGAATATGAGGCTTATTCATTTTTGGATGTAGCATTCGGTGATAGTCGGGTACCTAAGGCAAAGGACTGGATACAAGAAAACCAAGATATCCTTAAGTCGCTTAAGGATAATTTGCAGCATGCTCAGAATCAATAGAAGGTGTATGCGGAAAAACACAAGACAGAGCATACTTTTGAGATTGGAGATTTGGTCTATCTTTGCCTTTAGCAATACAGACAATCCTCTTTGAAGAGGAGTGGTGCTGAGAAATTGAGACCAAGATTTTAAGGGCCATACAAGATTGTCAGGAGAGTGGGCGAGGTGGCTTATGAGTTGGAGATACTTGAGAGAGAGCAGCATGATTCATAACGTGTTTCACGTTTCGTCCCTCAAGAAGGCACTTGGACAGCAAGTGGCAGTTTCAACAAAGTTACCCCCTCTTGGCAAAGATGTCAAGTTGGTTCAAATTCTAAATGAGATTTTGGATATGCACGAGAGGAAGTTGAGAAATAGGACAATTAAGGAATATCTTGTCAAATGGAAAGCTCTACCAGGGGAAGATGCCACATGGAGGAACGAAGAGGTCCTTCAACATCTTAATCTGAAATTGCTTGTGGGCAAGCAATTCCGAGAAGGAAGGACTGTAATGTCCCCTTCCAAGTGATGGCTCGAATAAATTATTAGCTCATTTAATTCCCGTAAGCTAATAATTAAAGAAAGGGGATTATTTATTAATTAATTAGTATTATTTTTCCCAAAGCAAATATTTGAATAATATTAATTAATTATTATAAGGTCTTAAGTGGGACTTACATATCAATTTCCTCCTAAAGTTCAAATATTCAATTATTCAAACGGTTATTCACGAGAGGCTACAAATTGGTGATTCGGGAAGGCATTAATCATATTAGAGTTTATTCATCTATTCTGCTATGAGCTTTTGAGCTTGACATTTCCGAAGTTTCGATGGTGAAATGATCCTACCCTCGCTTGTGGAGTTTGAGCAATTTTGTGAGTCTCTTTGGAGACAAAATTGCAAGTGATCGTTTATTTCAGATTGATCGATTATATTGTCATTATCTAGCCTGATCGAGTATATAGAGGTAATGTTCTTACTTTAGGGTTGGTCGAAGCAACACTTGCTCAAAGGTTATTTTGTGTGAGTGATTATATCAATTGGTCAGTTCTCATTATTTTGGCATCCGCTTACTATCTTTGGAAATTCAATATTTTGGATAATTCATAATATTATTGTCTGGACTGCACTTTGCTAGCACTATCGTAATATGTACTAAGTCTGCGATTGGAAGAGGATGAACGTCAAATACAAACAATTTCCTTACTGGCCAATCACTTGGCATATCATATTGGCCAATTGCCTGGCATATCGTCGGCATCATTAAGAGGTCTGTTACATCCCAAATTGTGAAGTTACTATTTACCGTTAATAGATAGGGTGAATGTGAATATAGTGTGAATTCTGAGATGAATTATTGATGCTTGTACCTTGTTTTCAATATGAATGTATCTCACTTGCTGTTGTTTCATTTGATGATTATCTTAGTTGATGTTATTCATGGTGAAATATTGCATAAGGAGGTTAATGAATAATGTTTATTCTAACTTTTGGGATGTTTTCATGTAAACTGCTTTGTTGTGAACATATGACTCCCATTGTCGTGTCATTAAATGCAGGTGTGCGAACCATTTCTCCGGGAAGAGGAGAAATATCACTTGGGAGAGGAGCTTGGTCAGGTAAATAGTAACGAGAACCACTTAAGCATATACACACACGTCATTATAGGTTTGGAGGAACCAAGTCAGTTAAGTTTGTTGGCGTAACAACTAACACCTCTGGAGTAAGAGTTGCTACGAACAGCCTATGTACACTACGCAATGAGTGCTCTTCAAATTAGGAGGGGAAGCTCCCTCGTTGTGCTTTACAAAAATACCTACAAAGGGAAATAAACTAAACTAATTCCTGTCTTTTTGTTTCAGCTGTAGAGGTACAAGGCTTTCTTGAAAACTAATACGTTGCAGCTGAGTTTTCTCTGGTTTCGCAGATTCACTAACTACAACTAAACTTAATAACTTAAATTCTATCCAGTTTCCTCAAGAAAATCAGAGCATGAGGAAACAGAGCAAGGTTATGACTATCAGACGATAAACGTATTCAGATTCTCTACTTGAAGGCAAGGTGGCGCAACTATCATCTCAATCTGAACAAGTTTATAAGGCACAAAACAGATTTCAAGAATTTACCATAACAATCTTGTGAAACCCTATGTGGCATAACACTTAATCATAACAGCAAAGACTTGCAAAACAGATTTATCATCAAAATCTTATGAAACCCTGTGTGGCATAACACTTGATCGTAATGATAAAAGATTCACAAAACAGATTTATCTAAACTATGGGAAGATTTACCATGACAACTCTATGAAACCCTGTGTGGCATAACACTTGGCCAGCATAGTAAAGACTTCACAAAACGGTTTTATCATCACAATCTTACGAAACCCTATGTGGCATAACGTTTGATCATAACAATAAAAGATGCACAAGACAGATTTATCTAAACTATGGAAAGAATTCACTATCACAATCGCATGAAACCCTATGTGGCATAACAATTAACTGTAATAGCAAAGACGCATGAACAAATACCAAAAGAGTAATATTGAGGGCAAGGTAGGCGCAGCATATATTTCTCAAGCAAAAAAGTTAATGCTAAAATGAGCAAAGCTCTTATTTATATACATCAAGGTAACAGAGGTCCCAAAACAATTTTGAAGCTCATCACACCTGCAAATGCATGCACATTAATTATTAAACCCTAATGAAGTAAACCATACGCTTAATCGGGCAACTACCTCGCTTAATCGATACAATAACCTATTCGACAATGTGCAAGCATGCACGCCCTATTTAAAGCAGTTAATCCGACACTACTTTCGCTTAATCGAAACCCTAACCCTAACTCCTGTGTTGATAATCCCAAGGATGAGATAAGCATGTGTTAAGTCAGCAAGTAAACTCAAGACTGAAAGTCGAGTTAACTGCTGCTCATGACTCAACCCTCGAAATTAACTGTAAGTTCCAATTGGTAGATCACTCCATGTCATCTCGGTCCAACACTTCGACCAAGAACTCATCGATCTCTTTGTCATCTGGCACTTTGACACTGCTAAAAATAACAGTCTGTTTCTTTAGTTCTCTGCCACTTTCTGAAATCATGTGCATGCCATCTTTACATTCTTCAGTCGCTTTTCTTAAACTGGCTGCAATCACTGAAACATTCTCTAACTTGGGCGCCATAGGTTCACCTTCAAGGCTGTCACAAATCAGCTTCTCGAACTCTGCTTGAACTTTATCCAACTCAACATACGTGCCATCTTCGAGAAGATAATGACACGGAATCTGAACAACGAAGCCACTGACCAATGCAAGTACTCCAATCACATCATCCTTGAGTGAAAACAATTTGGTAGAGATCTTCTCACATATTTCTGTTCTGAGAAGGTGCTGCTCTCTCCAAGTAAAAACTTTCTCTTGATCCTCGACCACCTCCAAAACATCATACGCAACTGATAACTGAGATACCAGAACCCGATCCTTTGCCAAATTCTCTGCAACTGCAATCTCCAACAACTGAACACCTTGATGGAGTTTATGCGCATCACTTCTCAACTGATACAGATCTGCAAGAAGAGTTTTACCAGCAGCAACTAAATTATCAATCCAGTTGTCTAAAAGTCTGCCATGACTAACCAACTGATCCAATTTTTGTTGTTCTGCAGGTGTACTCTGAGGAAGAACAGATGCTCTACTCGGATTCCCATGAACAAGATTAGAAATGTATTGACGAAGTTGACCAATTTCGGCTTTAAGTAATGCCTTATCTTCTCCATCTTTGGTGATACGCTCTTCAAGATTATTGGTAACAATCTTAAGAAATACATCTGTCTCTCGTGTAGTCCTGCCAAGATTAGCCTTAGTAAATGTAAAATCACCAACCTCGACTTCATCTAAACTTTTACCCTCTGGAGGAACGGCAACTTCAATAACAATCTCGGACTCAGGAGTCTTTTCAATGTGCACCTGTTTCTTTATCCTCTTGTTTGACCTTCTCTGATAAGGTTCACCGAACTCAGATAAATCCAGGTTGTATGATGGTTCACGCCTCTGTCTCCCTAAAGACTTCTCGAGCCAACAAGACTGAACAATATTCTCAATTCGCGGAGAGACTGTCCCTGATGTATCAACCTGTGGTGGTTCAGGTGTCTCCGATCCAGCCTGAATTGGTGTCTCAGGCTCAGAATCTATGTCAATGGGCTGCACGTGAGGCGAACTAGGAGGTGAAACGTGAGGCTCAGCCTGAATGACTGTCTCTACTGGAACCTCAGGAACATGTTCAATTTGTTTCTGCTTCCTTTTACCAGTAGCCCTTTTCCCCGTGTTTCCACTAAGTCTAACCCCTTCAGGAGGTATAATAATAGCCTTGACTCTAGGTCTTGCTTTAGAAGTAGAAGGCAACGAAGAAACATCCTTTGGCAGCTCTGCTACAGGAACTGACTTCCGTGTCCGTTTGCTCTCCAAGAATAACTTGCTAGTCTTGATAACTGATCTGGAAACCTCTTCAATGGAAGTATTCTCCTTGGCGTACCAATCAGGTGAGCGAAGTGGCTGCCGAGCAACTTGATCCTTAACATAAGAATTGAGAAGAACTTCTCCATCATCATCGGATAGACCATCAACATCTTCTGATAGGTAATCAGAGAGCTGACCAATAGTGAGTCTACAGTAGTGACGACGACGAACCTCGAATTCATCTTCACAATTTGCCCAGAAATCTTCAAGTGCTGGCGCATGTGCAATCCCTCGCTCTAACCGATTTGCATAATGTCCAAGAGGATCATAGGAACACCTCTCAGTATAAGGCTTGAATTTGAACCTTTCTATCTCAGTAGACATACGCCTGGCATCTGTTGCTCCATCACATGTGAAAATTCCCAATGATAATGGAAAATTTGCCGCAGCCTTATGACGACTACGAAGAAAGAAGTGAACGTGCTGCATTTGCCTGAGGAACTCCATAAAGACAATCTTGTCTGACGGATATCTTGGCAACATCAGAGGCTCTCCAACATAACCATAAACTCGGATGTATGTAAAAGTAGGAAACTGTATGAACCAATTTGCCCAAGTCTCCATTGCTGATTTGGCCTCGGCTGAAATACGAATGTGCATCTCATCATCAAGATCTCTCATGATTCTCATGGAAAAGTGATCATTTACTACTTGGAAGTTTTGCTCAGACTGAGAAAACTCTAGCTGTGGATAATACTCATGAATACGCTGAACACCGAGAGTACCATTGGTTTTAAGAAGTCTGTAGCTACCTTGAAATGCAACCAAGTAGACCAAATAGGATATCATATGGAACTCGTGGTACTTGAGAAAGTTAGTAATTTGCTGATGTAAGCAATCACTAATCAACATAGCCCAATCAAAACGCTCTGTTCCATCAAGAATTCTGGTAATCAAGTAAAACATCCATGGACGGAAAGTATTAGCATCTGATTGACCGGTAACTCGATTGAGTAAGGTTATCAAAACAGCAACTTCCCCTTTAAATTCACCACGACCAACCTTCTTAGGCAAGTTAGTTTTCTGAATTGTCAACCATTTCTGAGCAACTTTTCTCTGTGAACGTTGATGATCAGCATTCCATATCTTCTCACAAGCTTCAAGAACAACAGTAAAGTTATCTGAACGAGGAGGAATAGCAAAACATTTCTCTATATCCTTCGGCTTGAGACTGCAAACCACTCTTCCATCAACCGATCTGATCTGTCGTGAAGACGAGTCATAATGCTTAATGCAAGCAAGTACAAACTCAAGATCGAAGATAGAAACAGGAATGGATGCCGCTGCCAGCAACCCAGAACGCTCAAGATTCCTCATCGAATTGCTGCTAACATTCTCCAAACTGCTCAGATTGACCACTGGATAAACATGATTCAGGTCTGTATCTGACGTTTTGATGAAATTATGTGTAAGGACTGATTTCACCTTGTAATCAATGAGATTGAACTGCATTTTGAAAATGATGACTTTTGACTGTAAAGTCGAATATATTTGAAGAACTTTCTGAAAAACTCTGGACAAGGCTAAAAATAGCTTCTGACAGAAGAAATTTTCGAAGAAATTCTGGAACATGGGTTTTGTGCACAACTGAATTCTGAACAAACCCAGATAGCTGGATTCTCGAAAAAATGTGATTCAAGCTCACATGCAAAGAAATTTCGAAAAGGCCTTAGCCGCACGAAGACTACGGGCCATTTTTCAAAAACAAGAAGCGGGTCTTGTTGCAACGCACAAATATGAGAACCTGGCGAACAGATTCAAAATGTGTTGAATTACTCTGGCATAAGGTGAGAAATAGAAGAAATAAGACAGAAGATAGAAAGTTTTGCTTGTTTGCTTCTGAAAAATCTGCAAATCTCTTCTTCGAATCTTTATAAAACCTGCATGCAAAGTGGAAATAAAGTCTAGAATCGACTTCTTCTGAAGAATCTGAATTCGTAGCTTCGAAGAACGCTGAAAACGGACACCTGAATCACCTTAAGCTTGCTGGTCGCTCAAAAGAATACAAGCTTCAGAGCAAAAGATGATGCAATAATGGACGCCATCTTTGAAATATATAGAATTTCATCATAGAAAATTCGTACTAAATAAAGCATGCATAAAAATGGCACTTGGCTTCTCATTGGACCTCATAATAGTTAACTGGAACTCGTACAAGCTCAATAAGTGGACGCATTAGGGTTTGCCTTTCAAGTCTTCAGTTAAACTCATCCATGCGATTTTAACTTCAGTTAGCATCTTTATCAAATTCGCCATCTTCAACCTTGCTTTGGATTCATCAACTTGACCTACGGCATGCCCTTTTGCAAACTTTAGTTAACAATAAGAATGAGATAAGGAATTCGCCTTATTCATGCAATAAATATGCTAAAAATAGCTAGCCTTTTGGAAGTTCAGTTTGGCCTTCAAGAATGCGCCAACTTCATGCTTTAATCAAAATAATCTAAAAATAGCAACCCTTTTCAAACTAAAGTTGCCATAGCCTTGAAAAGTGCGCCATCTTCACCAATATCTTGCTTCACTTTTCAAAAACTAAAAATAGCGACCCTTTTCATGAGTGAAGTTATCAACTTCAAAATCGCCATACTTCACTAAAAATGCTTAATGCTTCACAAAATAATGCTTCATGCTTCAATTCGTCCCTTTTGAACTTCAGTTGACATTTGATGAAGCGTCATCTTCACTAAAATCTCACAATTTTGACCAAATTCGCCATGCATGCAAACTTCAGTTGACATTCAGTAGTAATCCTCAGTTAAACTTAACATGCAATCAAGTTAACTCAACATGCAAGGTAGTTAACTGAACATGCAAACTAGTTAACTCGACATGCAAACTGAAAGATCACTCCACATGCCAATATATGAACTGAAGATTACAACCCAGAAATCGTTCAGTCTAACTGCAGTCAGAACTCCAGTTAAGGCGTCCATTCAACTCACTTTCGAAAATCCAACTTTGACCTCTCAAGTGAATTCCAGACTTAGCCAAATTTCATGAAAACTTAAGCCAAAACCTCTGCCGGGACCTCTGTTCATCCTCTGACACTGATTGACTGACTTCTCCGATTGGCTGGCTGACAGGTGCATTGCAAAGCTTGGTAAAAATTGATCAAATGATATCTTGAGACTATACGTCATAAAACTGACATTTGAAGGCTCAAAAATCCAAGCGCCTTTTCCAAAAGCTGCGCTTTTTCCCTGACTTAGTCAAATTTTGACTTCTGCATTTCGTACGAAGGGAAAAACAAAATCCTTCATAACTTTCAAGACTGGAACTCAGGTTCATTGCGAAGCTAACCTCGTTCTGCACGACAGCTGCAAAGGCACATTTCCCAAGAAAACATCTGAGGAGTGAAAAACAAGAGCACCCCTTTCAAAAGTTGCTCTTTTCATTCCAGACTTAGCCATTTCTGGAAACGACAAAAATAATATAAAAACCTCGACTGCAGGCTGATAAGACATCTTCTGATTTGACGAAGACAGGCAACGGAAAGCTGAACATAACACGGTCACATTAAGCATCTGAAATTATCAGAAAGAAAGCATTAAAGGCCTGAAAAGCTTGGGCGCCTTTCTCAAAATGTGCTCTTTTGCTTTTTTCCTCTGATATTCTGACTAAGATTTGACCCTATGTTTGACCTCCAGTTCGGACGCTTCAGCAACTCAGATTCACCCACTGACGGATGCGTCGCGAAGCTTGAACGAATGTGAGATAAACATCTTGGGTGGCATTTAGCCAAAAAGCTTCATTTGGCACCTCAAAAGATGGGCGCCATTCCCAAAAGCTGCGCTTTTTACCAGTGTTAGCCAATTCTTGCTTTCGCCTTGATTTTGCGCTGTATTCTCACAACTTGCCCGAAACAGGTCCGTTTAACAGGCTTGATAGCTCACTGCGAAGCTGACGTGATGCCGGACAAATGTCTGTTGGAGGTGACAAACCCTAAAACAGGATCTGGGCCCCTAAAAGATAGGGCGCCTATTTGAGAATGTGCTCCCTTCTCCAGAGATAGAAAATTTTGATGTTTTTCGTTCAGATTTTCACTTTTCTTAAATCTCTTCAGTAACAGACTGACATAGTACTGACACCAACTCCATATTTGAAAACCCCAAAAACGACCATTTGACAACACTTTAACAAGATAAGACTCAATTAAGCAAAATGCCTTAGTGAAGCAAAAATTTTGGTTTTGGGTACAACAAAGTTGGTCTTGATAAGTCAACCATAGGCTTTAGGAGTCTTGTTTACTTCTTTGTGCTTTGTGAGTGATGTTTACATGTTTATTTGACTTACTGTGTTATGATCATTGTGAGGATAACATGAATGGACATAAGTGAATAGGTTGAGAAGTATGTATACACATGTATTTAGTATGTACACTGAGGTATATACGAGTATATATGTGTGTATATATACAAATGCTACCTATTATTTGTGGATATTAATAATATAATATTATTATTGCCTGATGTTACGTAAAAATGCATATATATGTTTATATATCGGGTTGCTGACTAGCTCACGATATTTGTATATAATTGTTAAATATATAAATATAAATGAAATTATATATTATCGATTATATATAATATTGTTAAAGTTATATCAAAATATATATATATATATATATATATATAATATATTTAAGACTATAGTAATATTTATATAATAAAATATATATAAATAGTTTAAAATATTTTAAAACTCTAAAGTAAAATATTAAAACATTAAATTTTTACTTGGAGTAAATATTTAAAATGGAACTATAGAGAAATAATAAATCTCTTAAATTATAGAGAATTAATAAATCTCATCACCAAGTTATAGTGAATCGAACTATTTCATTTATAAGAATTTAAAACATAAAGTTCAATGAGGAATCGAAATATTTTATAAGTGAATAGTTAAACTTTTGAAAAAGGCAAAAATTGCTAAAAGAAGCTTTCCCGTGAAAATGGCGCTTGAGGAAAAAACGCAGGTCGCCTGAAGAAATTTTCAACCAATGCTGTGAATGTGGGCAACGCAGCCTGCAACTGGTGAGGTGTTTGAAGTATTGCCTTCACCAATTCACTAAATGATGAATCATTTTCACATGGGCACCATTACAGGTAAGTTCCCTGTAGGTGGCGATTTCTCTTACTAAGTTGATTTATTCTTGTTTTGCTGGCTCAAAATGAAGTCGAATCACTTTTATTTTGATGTGTAAGGGGTTAGAAACCCACCATGTTTCTCTTTGAATGTTTTTGGGCATTTATTTTGTCATTCCTCATGCCTTAATAAGTAGAAAACGTTGCATTTTTGGCCCTATAAATGGACGCCTTGCCATTCTACATTTCACCACTTGTGGAATCCGAGTTTAACATTTCTATGAGCTTTCATTTCCATTTCAAATTCTGTTTACATACTCTGTTTTTCTGAGTAGAAAATATAGAGATTTTACCAGCAATTTGCCACAAACAATGAATAATCCCAATACAACTGAGAGTGAAATCATTGTGAGTTCATTAATGAGTAAGAAATTAGTTGTGAGTTCATTATTGAGTGAGAATTCATAGGGAGTTCATTATAGAGTGAGAAGTCATCGTTGGGAAGTCAATTTTAGTGAGAAGTCACTGTTTTTCTAGAAGCTTGATTGAAAGAAGGACTGGAATTACGATTTGGAAGGAGAAGCTTTAAAACAAGCATGGAACTTCTTCATTTTGTGTCTTTTAATTTGAGTGTCGGTTTCTATTTTCTTGTGCTTGTTTGTTTCCCATAGTTATAAGAGGATAGAATTATTAAGGAAAACATTTACAAGTTATGCATAAAAGGGAATTTGTGTAAGGGAATCAATGAAAAAGGGAATCTGTGAAAAGGGGATTTATGTGAAAAGAAATTAAGGGAATGGTTTAATTGTTTTGCATAAAAGGGAAAGTAATGTGAAAAAGATAAAGGAAGGGATTTAAATGCATTTAGAATGAATATTGCATGTTTTGCATGATCTCCATATATGTAGAATACGATGAAGCGGTTATTATCTATTAGGATTGAAATGAAGGCAGAATCAAGTAAGGTCTTAAGTTTAAGTTATTAGGTTAACTGAGACAAGCTAAGCACTCTTAGGATAAAGATTTCCTAATTAGGAGTTATGTTACAAGACACTTGTAGTCTGTTTTGTTTCTAAGTAGATAGAATGTTGTAGGTAGTCTGGGGTGATTGAATACCCATTGAAGGACTTAGCCTACGCGTAGTGTAAGATAGCCTTAAGTCAAATCCGCCCTGAGTAATGTTTATGATAGATAATCTTCATTCGAAGTACTAAATGAGAATACTTTGGCCAAGGTAGTGAAATGTGCGACATCCACTTAGGTGTGAGATAGTTGAAATTACACTGTCAATTCATTGAGATCCTTGTACTAGTTCGAGATTGTGAAATAGCAAGGTTCTAGTTGTGTAGGACACAACACTATGCTCAGTTGGTAATCGTTAAGGATACCCTACTAATCTCTTCGAAGAAGGGAGGGCCATCCATTGAATAATGGATGTGTGGGGGACCGCATTATAAGTTCGTGGTTGGCGGAAAAGTGCCCGAGTGATGTTTCTCCTCCATAGCAAGCGGCTAATGTAAAGCAAGCGGCTAATGTACCGAGATTTGAAAGGAAAGGAACTTGGACCTTCTTACTACTATTTGTTCTAAAAGCTCATTGGAGCTATATTAGTTGAGGTATGTATTCTTGTTTCATGTACTTCTAAAGTTGTTATATTGAAATGGAATCTTTATTGTAAATTGATATGGCAACTGCTTCAGGCTTGATCAATAAAACTGACTTTGACTGACAAAATATTGACAAAACTCCATGCTTGATATTGCCCAAAACTGTATTTTACATCATTTAGCAAAGTTTAGACTATTCTATGCAAAATGCCTTGATGAAGCAAAAAATTTGGTTTGGGTACAACAATTTTTCCATACGCTACCAATATACAAATATTATCGGGTTTCTTACTTGAAGATTAGCGCCACCCGCATTCATTCCTTCCACACCATACATTGGCCATGGAGATCTGACGTGGGCTTGGCAATAACCATTGTGCTCCAGCTTGCCACATTTTACTATCACACTAGCAATCATATAGTATGAAGCTATGAAGCAATATCACTCAAATTTTGGTGCTTCAAATCCTTGCTATAGTCGCCTATCTCCAATGCAGTGCGAAGGAATAAACACAAGTCGTGTCAATTCTACAAATAAATGGTTGTATTCTAGTCATCATTCAAATTGGGTATTTTCCATATTATCAATCTCTGAAATATTGAAATATGCTTATCTGAATTATGATTCAGTTGTATGTGAAATAATTTTTCATTTCCAGATTCGCAAAATGATTATCAAAGACAAAATATTGATATTAATTGTTACATGCAATAGTTCAATTTATTTCAATAGTAATCTGGAAACTCAGCTCGTCTATTATTTGATATTGGATGACAACCCCTGTCAATCCTATATGGAATAAATCGAAAAAACTTATCGGTCCCCAGCAAGGGACTTTACATTTTATGAAGACATTATTGCAGATTTTATGAGGACATTATTGCCAAATTTGCAAAGACGTTATTACTAAATTTGTGAAGACATTATTGTTGATTTTGAGAAGACTATATTGCAGATCTACAAAAGGGAGTTTGGCAAATTTGTAAGAAGGTGTTAGAGTAGATCTGAGAAATTGCAAATAAAAATGATTATATTGTTCTTGTGGAAGTTGGAGCCTCCTACTTGTGGAGATCATGAGGTTGGAGCCTCTTGTTGAAGAGATCGGGGTCTCTTTGTTGATTTGGTGCTTTGTGGTGGGGATTAGAGTCTCCAGTGGGTTGGTGCCTACAATTTGTTGTAAGATTAATACAAGCAAGATTTTTTCATGGTTTTCCCCCATAAGGGTTTCCACGTAAAATTGTGTGCCTCTTGTGCATGTTCTCAAATTGCTACATCTTGCATGAATGATATCGCTATGGATAATTAGGGCTTGAAGTAATAGTGCTATGCTTGATTAAGTTAAGGAGTAAAGTTTTAATCTATATTGATTCACCCCTCCCCCTCTCAATTTAAGTGTATGTTTCATCAAGACATGTTTCTTCTCAAATTATAGTGATGAGTGAAAAGATGTTGCATTACTCATTCCACTATCATGTCATCATTTCTTCACACAACCCTCCAGGATGGCAGGATACTCTGCTCTAATACCACTGTAATATGCACCCTACTTTATTTTTTTGTGTTTTTTGAAGTTTGAGTTTGGATATTGAGGTATAAATGATAATTGCATCAAACAAAAATATTTTGCAATGTAATACACATGAAACTTAAACAATTTCGGAACACCCACAAGCTGGAAATATATTTCAAAAGTATGACAAAGTTTGTACAGCCATATAATATTTATTTGAAGAATACCCAGATGGTTAAATAGCCTCAAAATGACATTACAAGCATACCCGTTAGTTATTGTTACAAATAGGTCTAAAACTTTACTATGAACAACGTACTTGTGGATCTTCAGCATATAATATTTATTTGAAGAATACCCAGATGATTAAATAGCCTCAAAATGACATTACAAGCATACCCGTTAGTTATTGTTACAAATAGGTCTGAAACTTTACTATGAACAACGTACTTGTGGATATTCAGCTTCCCAACCCTGAACTGTATGCAATGCAAAAAGTGTCTTGGGGTGCCTCGAATGCCACCAAAATGAGCTCCAAACCCTAGGCATTTTTACCTAGGGATCCCACACCTCCCTCCACAGACTATATAGCCAACAAATAATAAACAAGTCTGATTTGAATGGTCTCCTTTGCTGTCCCATTCTTTTCTCATGAACAACCAATCCCTCCTTCGAAATCCAGCAACAAATTGAAAACCTAAATCAAATAAGCTCCCATGTGATTCCTGGATGAAACCACCTAGAAATTAGCTAAGAAAATCTTCCATTTTTGCAGCTAATGTCCCTTGTGAGGGTTTCCATCCTCACAAAGCTCTTGGAAGACAATGTCAACCAGCAATATCCTGTTTTTGCCAAAATCCAGCATAGTGCAAAATGAGCTTCAAAACTTCTTTTATTTGCCTCCTCGAACCCTACGTCCAACTTGGGAAATAACATCCTTTTAATTTTATTAAAAACTCCTTATGTCTCCCATGTAGGCGTCCCCTTTTTAAAAATACATTAAATGCACTTTTAATAGTTTCATTTAACTCCCCTTGGAAATCCACATAAAGTCACTTTATAATAATTTAAATAAAGCTAAGTTAAATATTTAATTTAACTCTATAACATTAGCATTAAGTAAAAATAAAATAAAATTTCTTATTAAATTATCAGCAAATCAATATTAAATGCATCCACCAACCAAACCTAAATGGAAACATTGTCAATTGACCAAGTTGGTACCCAAACTATCACTTACTAAAAATAATAAAAACAGACTAAGTGTCCGAACATGCCCTAGAAAGTGTCATTGCGAACTTTCTAAGGGTCTAAGCTCAAAGCAACACTTGGAAAGGCCTCATAGGCAGAAAACAAGTCTCCAAGATCTAAGGAATTCCCTAATCCCACCACATTAACCTACAAAAACCCCAAAGGTTAGGCTAGTGGTCACCGAAATTCAATAGCTTAGGAAGGGGACATTACACCATTAAGAAAAAATGATCCTAAAAGGAGATGATGCAACCTATCAAGCCAATTTCTAGTTCAAAGATATGTAGAGCATAAAGATGTTGAACAAATCCATCCAAGAGTCATTAGGAATCTAAGATTTTAATCAAACTGGAACAAACAACTTCAAAGCCTACTAAGCGAGGAGAACTAGGCTGCAACACTTGGTCGATGTTGGGTACAAGTGGGTTGACATGTCTTATTGTGCTTAAAAGGGAACTTAAACAAGGGTGCACACAACACTATTCTAGAAGAAGAGATGGATCATTCAATCTAAAGATCACGAAGGAGAATGGAAGAGTGCTTGGATTGCCATTGCACCAAGTTAGAAAGTCAAATTGAAAGTATTTATTATAATTTGGTAGAAAGAGTTAAGAAGATAGTCATCGTTGCTAATAAGGAGTTACAGCTAGGGCATGTGCCCTATTGTCCTACTAGAAAATTAGATCATTATAGAATAGATTGACAAAATAATGGGCAAAGAGTGACATGTTATCCTTATTTTTAGTAGATATACCATTCAAGTCTAGCAGCATATGAAAATAAGATTGCTCTCAAAGAGATCAAGACATAAGACATAAATGCCATTTATCATGGAAACAACTCACACAAACGAACATGAAAGTTCAAGCACGTGAGTGAACATGCGAGAGAGAAATAAGAAAAAGGATGCTGCTCAACTTGGATGAGGAGTATAAGCAAAGAGAATATTGATCTTAATCTTGCCAAGGAATTTAGAGGTGTGGTTGCAAGTCAAACACCACAGCCTATTCCTAATGCCGATTAGAAATCAAAATAAGTTGATATAAAAGAACAGGCTTAACCAATCACCAAGTGCAAACAAAGATAAGAATATTATTTTGAAGAAGGACAAAGATGCAACTTTCCCATCACTACTTATGACAAATGCCCCAAGCACAACTAGTTTCTATTTTGGATTTCCTAGTTGTCACTATGTCCAAAATTGATGATATTTTAGTAGTTGAGCAATATGATAAACCTAACATAAAGAAGCTTGTGGCACAACTTAGTTTGAATGTCTCTTTGTCCCCACTGACTCCCACACTAGCACCCAGTCACCCATCCCAAGAAGGTGGCAAAGAATATAAGCCACAATAGAGACAAATAAAGGTGGTGGCACTATGGTTCTTCCCGTAAAGGCCCAATAGTAATCATTCACTACAATGTAATATATGCCTCAATAATAGAGAAAGATAATAACTTATAAATAAATAGCAGCTCAATGATGATGTCGACCCCAGCAAATGAACAGCCATGACTTCCGTCTAAGCGATTCAATCACCAATTGTTAACAGTACATATATATGTATGGGCCAGCAATGAAATAAATCAACCAATGTTCAATTAAGCAATATATGAAGTAGCCGATCAGCCATATGAATAAATTTTGTATAGACAACTGAATTAAATCGATCAGCAACCAAGAGCAATGATTTGCTATAGAACCAAACTGGATTCTTATCGAAAACTTCACAAATTTGTCTCCAAAGGAGACCCACAATTTGGCAATGAATTGTAATCACAGGCTAGGGTGGATTTATTTCACCACCGAAACCCCAAATCCTCAAGCTCGAGAGTTCTCAGCAAATAGAAGAAAATATAAACTCCAATGAATAAAAAATACATTCTCGAATGCACCTTTTGTAGCCTCTCATGAAATAACCATTCCTTCACAAATATTTGAATATTTGAATAATTAACTTTAGGAGGGAAATAAAATGACTTTATAAATATTATCGGTCCCACTTAAGTCACTTAAAAATAACATTAATTAATTAATAATATTTGTATTATTTGCTTGAGATGAATATTATTAACTAATTATAAATAAATTCCCTTAATTTAAATATTGGCTTATGGGAATTAGATAAGCCAATAAATTATCTGGACCATCAATTGAAAAAGAACATTACATTCACTTGAAGTACTTGCAAATTGCAATCTCAAGGATGGTTGTCCTTGTATTGTGAGAGCATGGGTGGATCCTTTCCATCCATCTCAGTTTGGTGTACTTGAGAAGACCCTCAAGCCCAAGAGCACTCATACGCCTCCTAGCCCATGAGTGCTCCATCTCGGGGGTGGCATACTTGAGAAGTCCCTCAAGCCCAGGAGCACTCATCCGCTTTTCAATCCACAGACATGGCAAGATCTCAAGTCCACTCCATTCCTCAATCCACCTTGGAGGCGTTCCATCCTCCTTGATCAAGCCCAAGCGCACTCATTCACCTCCCAGCCAAAAACCGCTCCATCTCGAGCGTGGCGTGCTTGATAAGATGCATGAAGACTATCTTCCTCAACAAGCCCGAGAGCACTCATACGCCTCCCGACCCATGAGCACTCCATCTCGAGGGTAGCGTAGTTGATGAAGGAAAGGCCAGTACTTCATCTCTCATGAACTCGGAAGGTTGATCGACCTCCCTATTTGCAAAACACTTGTATAAATTCAAAATAGATTGCTAATGGAATCTACTATATTAATTGGTAATAAATTATTATTATGCAATTATGATAGCCCTCCATCTCATGGGTGGCGTGCTTGATAAGATGCATGAAGAGTATCTTCCTCAACAAGCCTGAGAGCACTCATATGCCTCCCGACCCACAAGCACTCCATCTCGGGGGTGGCATACTTGATGAAGGAGAGTCTGGTAGCTTATATATATATATATATATATATATATAATTCAATAATATTCTTGCTTAAACAATACTTACCTCCAACAAATATCTTATGTTTCAATTTCTTATTTTCCTTTTTCCAATTTCATTCACTTTATCATCGACTTCATTCATTTATATCTCCCAAATGATTTGTTCTCTCCTTTTATATATCCTCAAATGAGAGGGAGTCACACCTCTTCATTGAGGCTTTTACCTTGCAAGGGACACATCCCTTCATAACTTGACCACTGCCTTCTATGGTTATTTAACTACCTGCTGTTTGGCAATTGCTGCCCCTAATAATCTTTAATTATTCTTAGTCGTCCCCACCTTTTATATAAATCGCTGCCATTTAATTTTTTATTTTATTTTTCTCGGTCAGCCACCTTCATTCCATTGCTGATTGTCTTAACTAGGTCGGCCTTCATAAGGAAAATCTATTGATAATTGTCAATGCCTAGGGTTTTATATTTAGTGTTATCATTTAAGGAATAAAATGGGTCATTCATGTACATCCTAGTGGTGATTGAGGCACTTCTCATAGTCAGTTTTTGCTCTACCCTCAACCTAAAAGGTAGTGACTCCTCAAGAACATCATCATCCTCAACCATGATGTCATCCAATCCAACACCTCTTGCTTCTACTTCTATTGCACCCTCCTCTACTTCTCTCAAGATCAGTAATCTCATCTTTTGTAAGCATGGGGCCCTTGTCCTAGATAATAAAAACATTATATTGGGTCAATGATCCAAGTCAATTGTGTCATGACTATCTAAGACCAACTTGTTTTAAAAAAGCAAAGATTCTATTCGACAAAGACAAGATAATTGACGTGTTTTTGTGTCAACTTGTTACACTTCTTCATGTAAGTGGGCATCAAATCAGTTCAAATTGCACTCACATCCAAATGGACTATAAGGTCAGGGAAAACTCAAAGAGCTAGCTTTTCATAGATTTGGTGTTTTTGTGCCACAATATTCCCACCAATCAATTGCAAAGAAGACTTTTACAAGTTTGTAAGTCAGCAGTAACAGCATATGTTAAAGTTTTTAAGTGAAGTAAAGAATAAGAATTTTTTGTTCCCTGGTGATTGGGTGGTTCTCCCCCTAAAATAGTAGTGGCAAGGAGAAAAGCCTCCACTTTGCATGTTTGTATCTCTACAACTCTCCAATAATTAAGTCCTTGGCATCTTCCTCAAGCATCATCCTTTCAATTAAATTTTGAGTCCCTTAACAATCACCCCATCAACCCTCAAGTAGCATGTATACAAAAACTTGGGTTTGAGGTGGTACATTGCTGCATGAACGAGTTGGTGTAGGTGAGTGTTCCACCTACTATCAACAATGCTCTAAATGGGTTTCAATTTTCATCTATCTCCCCTATTATATTTTTGACTGGCCTCCTTGGCCTTGTCCATGGCCTTATAGATACCTCAATGAGGTTGATCTCATTCACCAAGTGCATGACCATGACTAAAGGCTCCTACATCTACACACAAATTAAAGTAGAAAAAATAAATAAAACTTTGAAAAAAAAATTGAAAGAAATCTAATAATTAAAATTTAAAATTTAAAAGAAGTGAACTTAAAGGATACAATTGAAAATTTAAATAGAAGTTTGAAATTACCTTGATGATCTCATTAGTGCTCTTCTGAAAACATCATGAAATTTTGCTTTTGCAAACCTCTCTCCATTGGTCTTCATTGAATGAGAAGAATCCATCCATTTTTGGCTCATAAACATCCTAAGCTGTTAGCAAAACCATAAATTTTCTACAAGGCGATGATATTAGTTGTTAACCATGTGATACTTGCTCACACAAGCTCCTTCCCATTGGTGTGTGCTCTCTCATCAAGCTAAGCACCCAAGAGTGATTGATGTACTTGGTGGCGTACACCTCAAGGGTCCAAAGTCATCATGATAAGGCTCTTACTAGTGTCAAAAACCACATCTCAAATTGCAAAAGTTCCACACAGCCATGTTGCAGCCCCTTGAGAGTGTCTCATGATCATGTTGTCAACCAACTCCATTCCACATAGGATCACCCTCTTATAAATAGAGATTTTACCATAGTAGAGAAAAACCACTTGCATTTCCTAATCACCTTGGGTAAGTGCCCACTTTATCAGCCAAATATTAATGGTGGGAATGATAGTTGTGATGCCACTAAACCTAATTAACTGAGTGGGTGGAAAATGTGGCCCAAGGACAATAATGTACCTCATAGTACTGGGTCAGCTGATCTTGCTGCCTGATTGCTCTCATGAATCCCTGACATAAGGATGATTTTATATTGTACCAGCTATTCTGCTCTCAACATAGGGGTTTTGCCATCATAAGTCACTTTTGGTAAAGGTTTAATTAGAAAACTTTTACAAAGGAAAAAGTCTAAATTAATTTCACATTAATGACTAATATCCTTGCCAACATAGAAACATAAATGATGTTTGTTATTTATAGAAAGAAATGTGTGGGAAAACTCGCTTCCTTAAACACGTGACTAAATGCACAACCACACTAACTTACTGTAAATTGAGAGAAACGTAAAGAGAAGTTGCAAATGTCTAACCAGAATATAAAGTATGCATACAAATATGAACATCCGAATTGCCCAAAATATGTATGGATTGCCTACTAAAAAGAAATATCTGAAGATTACAAGGATTAAAAATCATACCCTAACTCATGCAAGGCAAGAGCGACAGCACAAAAATTGGGTAACCCACTTCTCATAACCTGTCATAAATTGCTTGTCATTAGTATCAACAAGTATAAAAGAAATTCACATTCATTAGAAACTAAAATACTATGTTTCATCATGCTAGTGTTGTGTATTTGTACTCTCATTGGTAATGTAGATTAAAAAGGTTCTTTGAATGTTCCTACAAGAAAAAAAACTAAAGAAAGTATATTGAAGCATCAAAATATTATAAATTTCTTAGGACCAAAGATATTTTCAAGGGATGCACATTTTTACCTATTTTAAAATTATAAGATTTTTAGTTTTTCATATGAAATAGTAAGCTCCATTCATCAATTACTCAAAATCTGTCTGTCAATTTTTTTTATATGTACACCTTCCAAAATCTTCCTTAGACTTCCTTTATCATACTCTATTCCCTAAAGGTAGGTGTCTTATTTTAATCACAATCACCCTAAACTCCTTTTCTACTGCTTCTGATATTTTTGGATTGCAAAAACATACTAAACTCCTTTTGTACTGCATCTGATATTTTTGGATTGTGAAAACATACTTTATATGCATTGCTATATCCATCAGCCACTTCATTGTCCCTACAAAGTGCCTGCCTTCATACCTACCATCTGAAGTATCCTAGTATCATAATATTACAAGGAGATGCTAAAGGGTGGCCATTTTGTTCCAACTCTCATGATGTCTTTTACTTTTTTGTAAAATTTCTATTGGGGAGCTTGCACTTTATTTTGGATGATGTCTTTGATATTTTCTAGCATATGCTCGATCCCATCATAAATTCTTCCTATTCAAAGACATGATGGGCTCTGTAAAGTTGAGCGAATGGGTAACACTGGCCCACCACTAATCATCAAGGATTATGGTTCTCCCTCTGAGACCTCTCTTTTTTTACAAGATCTGCTGTTCAGAGTTACATTCAGTTATAACCATGTCGCTTAAGGCTTCTTCAACTTCTAGTTTGATTTTGATTTTAATCAGGAAATTGTGGAATTTAAAGCAAAAAAAGTTGTGGGTAAAAGATAGCACTGATGAGTTTTACAAGATGACCATCAGATCTAGTCAAATTGTTAGGTATGTAACAGCCTTAGGCATTTTATTCAACGGGATTAGTCTTATGATATGGTGTATTGAAGCCTAATAAACAGTTTCAAGGGAAGAAGAGTAGTTATCAATAACACAATGAAATGTAAGAGGAAAGGATGAAGGGAACTGAAAGGAGAGTCATTGGTATAGGCAAAGAGTCTAGCAAAGATGAAGAATCAAGATGATGAAATACAAGCAACCTTCAGGCAGAAGATTCAATGATGAGACTCGTATTATCGTTAAGAAAGAGGATATGGAGAACGAGATCATGTAGAAGGCTAGGAGTTTGTATTAGATGTAGCAGGTAGCAAAGAAGGAAAATACAAGTGAAGAAAGAAAACATATACCTCAAGAAGATGATGAACACAAAATGTCTTAGATGAAGCTAAAGAAAAAGAATTGATGTTGCAAGGATTACTATTAAAGCCAATGAAGAACCAAGGAAGTCCATGATAGAGAAAAAGTATTTATAGAACCAAGTGTACAACTAGAGGTAAATGTCGCAAGTTGATCATTGATGGTAGCAACACTGTTGGTTTCTATAGAGATTGTATACAAATTGGGTTTGAAATGTAGTACACTATCCAATTCATATAATGTTATGTGGTTGCAAAAAGGTCGTCATGAAGTGGTTACTAAGAAATGTTGAGTGATTTCCACACTAAAATATTTGATCTTTTCTTGTAAATAAGTATATTAGAGAGTGCAATGTAATGTCCCCTTCTTGCACCTGATCAGTATGAGCTTTCCATTAGCCTATTCCAAGGTTCTCATAGGCTAATTGGGTATGGTTAGGGGACTCAAGTCTCAGAATGTCCTCGCTTTTTAGCATTTCACTTTTCGGATTGGTAGCCTATTCCCAGGCCGGTCGTCAAAGTGCACTTAGGGTTTCCGTTTGATGGGTTCTCTTGATGATTCAGGGTTTTGCTTGTTGGAGTTTGGTTGTTTGGATTCTGGATTCCTTCTGGGTTTTCAGAGAGCTTCGCAGAGGTATGACTTGCAACTGCGTCGGCAACCTTCCGAACTTACTATTTTTAGTAAGTTATGACGGCTACATCTCGGAGTTTGGGATTTTGGAGTGCGGATTCTTTCTGGGTTTTCAGAAAGCTTCGCAATGGTGTCGCATGCAGTTTGATCCGAGCGACTTTCCGAATTTACTATTTTTAGTAAATTCTATTTTTGGCAGTGATCATGCAGTTTCCAGTGCAGTTGGCTTTCTTCTTCAGTCAGTTCAGTTGGCTTGTTCATTTTTGGCTTTGGGGCGCATTTGGAGAGATAAGTCAAATTATTTAAATAAAGTCATATTTTAATGTTATATTTTACTGTTGACCCCCCCTTAGCCTAGTGATTGAACTTTAAGTTGTTTTAAAAGGTGGTCTTTATGGGTGGACGCCTCATTGAGGTGAATTATTATATATTAAAGTTCAAAATATTACTTGGAGAAAAGGACGCCCATTTTATGGAGTGAAGATTTTAAAATAAAGTAAAATTAAACCTTGAGAAAGGGGGCGCCCAAATTGGAGGGAAAAGAAGACAATTCAAATTTGAAAATTAGGGTTTCTTTTCTAGAAGCTTCTGGAGGGTCTTCTCAAAATTATATAAGGAAGCCTTGGGCCTTCATTTCAATATCTTATGACTTCTATATTGTTATGCTGCCAAAATGGTAACAGGATTGCTTCGAGGAATGAATGCCTCCTAGCCTTGGCTCGACTTCGTGCTTGAGAGATAGCACCTAGTGGAGAGGTTTGCTTGTTTGAGTGACATTTTGTAGTGAGGTTTGCATTTGTAGTTTGGGTTTACTTATGTAGTTCAGTTTATTGCATTTTATGTCATTTTCTGGAGTTGCTGATAACAGGGCTGAATCTATAGTTTCACTCATAAATCAAAAAATACAAAAAGAGTTGTTCTGGGTATTGTCTCATTGGTTTTCTCTGTTGGAAGCGACCCTTCATGAATATTTGCAGATTTTAATATGAAGCTTATGATTTTATAAAGCAAATTCGTCATTCCTTGTAGGGCGCCCTTTCTGGAGTGCTTTGGGATCCGTACCATTAATTAATAGCCACTTTTAGCTGCCCTTTCTCATTACTAAACTAGGCGCCATCATTTTGAGGGTCTATTGCATCAGATTTGAAGTCATTTGGGTCAGTTTTGAGTGATATATGAGCATTTTAGTGAGGTTTTGTGTTGCTGGTTTAGCATTTCAAGTTGCTGGTCTGTTATATCAGTCTTGAGTAATTTGCATTTTGGTGAAGAGTTTGTGTCTGGAAGGTCATAATTAATCTTGGAATGATCATATCTATTATTGCAGCAGTGGAGAGCTTCTAATCTTGTTCATTGCAGGCATCTTCTGATATTTTGTAAGCTGAACAGTAGTACTGTCAGCATTCTCTCTTCTGTTCTTTACTTTACTGTATTTCCCACTGGATAAGTGGAAGAGGCTGGCTTGCCGCCTAATTACTCTGAATTGCATTGTAACATCTTACATCTCCGCCCTATGGTAGCTCCATTCCCACTCCGGGTTTGAAAGCACATTCTGGGTGTTGAGTCTACTTTCTGCATATTAGATGTTAGGGATCCTCTGACCATATGCTCGTCGTCCTCCGGCGCATTCTTGGTTAGAGTTCTTATTTCACATTGCATTGAGATCCTCTGACCATATGCCCGCCATCCATCTTGGACACATTCTTGGTTAGAGTTACTTCTGCGCTCGATGTATCTTCCTCTTGCCATATGACTCCTCTTGTTGAGATTGAGGCATTCTTGGCAAAGAGTTATATTGTAACTGCTGGTTTGATTTATCTAACCCTAACGGGTGTGTTGCATTGCTGATTGTAATTTGAGAATTGAAAAAATTGGTCCGGTTCTTTACAAAGTCCTATGTTGGGCTTTGTGGAGGTTTTTCTGAGTTTTCCGGTGATGGTTACTATTTCTAGCAATGACTATTTTTAGAACTTACTATTTCTATTAAGTTTCAATGCTTCTCAGATTGAGTTGGTTTAGTGTTTGGACACACTTACTATTTTAAGCAGTTTTCTATTTTTAGTAAGTGCTATTTTTAGTAGCCGGTCTTGGCCTTTGTTTCTCCAGCAATTCAGTGCAATATTTCTCATTATGGCTTTGGTGAGTTCTAAGGGTGATTGAATTAATCTTTATTATTTGTCACTTAAGTTCTGCTATAAAGTTACTTTATAACTTAAGTGAGGGTGGTGTGTTCATAAAAAGAACCCCTTGACTCACGCCTAGCAAAAAGGTGACTTCAAGTTGTTTTTAAAAGCTTTATTTTAGCCTCCAAAAGTGGACACCAAGATTGGGGGAGGCATAAGGGAAAAATTAAAAATAAATTAAAAGGCTCATGAGAGGCATAGCATCTTGGAGGGAAAAGTTGGAATTTGAGAAGTGTTGCCCTAATTCCTCCTCATCTTCTATATATTCACTTTTTGGGCTCTCATTTCCATATCTTGATTTTGGAAACATAACTTGGTGTTGTTGGACTGTTCCAAGTTTCCTTATTCTGCTAGTTGAGGACGTAAACCCTCCTCTGGTTGCTGGTTTCGGTGGTGGAAGACCCACCCTAGCTGGTCGGTGTTCAAATTCAGGATTTTCAGTGATTTTCACTCGTTGTATGAGCACTTTGGCAATGATATAATGAGGATATTCTCAATGTTTTGAGTGGGTTTGGATTTTTTGGTTTGGTATATGATTTGCATGTTTTAATAGTGTGTTTGGAGCTATTTGATTCACTTTCAGAGGTCTGATATACTTTTCTTGAGTTCTGGAAATGCACATTTCTTGAGCAACTAGAAACACAAAATTGGTCATATCTTCGTGTGTGAGAAGAGCATCATTCTCAGATGATCCTATGCTTTCCTCACAGCTGGGCGCCACATTTTGAGTGGTCACTTACAGCGTTCGGAGTTCTGATTTTTAAAGTCAAATCGCCCCACCTAGGGAGTCATGTCATTCCTTGGAGTTGGTGTTCAGGGTTTAAGTCTGGTCTGCTGTTGCAAGGGTCTGAAATCTGCATTCTTGGGTCTCTTGTAGCTGCTCATTGAGGAGAAATTGTTGTAGTTTTGTTAGCTCCTTTTATAGCTTTCTTGATGTGAAAACAGGGAATGTAATGCTGTTCATACATGACTGAAAAAAGGCACTATATTGGACTGTTATCAGATCTGAAAGACATTTCCTAAAGTCTGATTTCAATTATTGTTCAATACCAATATGATTCGTAATGGGTTTAATATCAAATGATGCAAATACATGTTCATTTCCCTTTTATGCAATGTTTTCTATGTATGCTATAACATGTTGAATGGAACTTGAAAACAAACACATTCTGCAATCTCTGGCATACTCTATAAACAAACAAAAACATCAGGGGTTGACATCGCATGCAAATAGGCAAGTGCAAGGCTTCAAGGACTCAATGCATCATAGGCAAAGGCAGAGGTGTGAAATTAAAAGTGAAAAGATTGTCGCCATTTAAAATGATTCTATGAACAATTGTTGCAACATCCTAATAGAATCAAAGCCATCTATTAATGGCTTAACCAAAAGAGTTGTAAAATTACAATTGAAAAAGTTAGTGAAATTGTATTGAAACATGACAAAAGAAAAGTGTTGTGTTACATGGGGACGCGTCCCCTATCCCAAAATGCATTGTCCCCATCCCTAGCCGTCCCCAAGATAGGGGGGACACAAAGGGGACGTCCTCTTGTCATCCCCAAAATAGGCCAAAGAGCAAGAAATGGCAGGAAACATCCCTGCCCATTTGGGGACGGCTCCCCTTCCCCAGTACGGCTGGGGGATGTAAGAAACATCCCTCGTTGTACCAGTGACGGCTAGCCATTCCCCATGGACAAGGAAATTTCAGCATTAAAAATTCATTTTTTTTAATTTTCTTTGTGCTATTTAGGGACATGGGGGGCCCACAATGACTCCCAACCCTAATATAAACCCTAAAATGCCAAAAGAAGTTAAAACAAATTGAAAAATGAAAGATAATATTGCACTTTGCTGATCTAGGCGATTTCATGGAAACTTTTGTAGCCATTCACATTGTTGTTCACAATTGTTTGCTCTCATATATTCCTTGCATTGGTTTTTTCCATTGAGTTGGGTGTAGTTAGTGTGAGAAGTCAAGGTCGTGGGTATTTTAGTGTACCCCAGGGATGCATCCCCCCTAAATCCCTAGCGTTCCTGGAACGAGGACATCCCCGGGATGTGGGGACGGCGTTCCCAAGTCCCCAGCGGCACCACCAATTTTGCCACTCACCACCGGGAACACGGGGACATCCTGGCATTCCCAGGACACTGAGGGGGATGCCTGTGTGTCCCTCGAGCATCCCGGGGACACCCAAGCATCCCCCACGGCGGAAACTTCAACCACATGTTTAAAAAAAAATAACACATTTTTTTATTATTTTTTTATGATCAAATATTTTTGATATCATATAATAGAAATCTTCCATTTGCCAATTCGACAATTTAAAATTTTATGTAGTATTGAGTATTCTAATTTCTAATTAGTAATTTGATATTGAAAACTTCAATGTTCATTGTCCAATGTTCAATGTTCAAGTATTTACTATTTAGTATTTCAATTTGGCATTTGCAATTTTGCTATTTTACTTCTTAATAGACTTATACATCTTTTCATAACTAGCATTTTAAGTACCATATGTATAGTATATAGTATATACACCCCCCCGCCGCCGTCCCCCCGCTGTCCCCCCATCCCGGAAACCCGTCCCTAACGGTGGTGTAACTATGGTATTCCCTTGAAGACGTGGGCACCACTAATCGTGGCATGGACATAATACACGGTTGGCATGAGTCTCGACTCTAGATACATGTTTGAGACATTTGGATATTGATATACCGTGGTTTTATTGATGTTTGAGACTGCTGTTATAAATTTTGTAATGCTTTAATGACATTTATTATGCTGTTATACTATTACACATGATTTATTTACATATTGATATTGTTATCAATTATTGACATATCTCTCTCTCCTTCCCTCTCTCTCTCTCAATAATATATTGGAAATATATATATATATCGTCATTCCCTACCGTCCCCTAAAAATGGCCCCCTAGGAAACATCCTGGAAACACATCCCCTGCCGTCCCCCCGTCTCTGTCCCCAAAATGCCGTGGAACATAGGAAAAATGTGAACACTGGAGCATAAAAAGATTTATGCAAGAGGTGCATAAGAAAGTGAATGAGAAATTGTAGAGAAGAAAAATGAAAATGTGAGTTAGAGATGGATGAAGTTGAGAACCTAACAAAATATATAGTTGAGCATTCAACATCTACGAATTTGAGAAATGAGAAATATCATTCAAGATTATGAACACTTGACCATGAAATTATTATACTAAAATCTTGTTCAATCTACTTCTAGAACGAAAAATACAACCTCAATCAAACAATTGACTGTGAAGTTACCCTTGACTAAGGACACAATATCCAAAGTTATGGTCTTTTCAGACCAATCTAGAATAAAAAAATTGGGCAAGTAAATATTCCTCAATGTTGATGTTGTAGCGGCGGGAGATTCTTTCTCTCATAAATTTGCAACATATATATATATATATATTAATTAATGAGGCCAACCTTGGTGAAGGAGCGCTTCTTTTCAAACAATGTTTTATATTTTATTTTTATTCAAATTAAAAGACCAACTAAGGGACGCATTGCTTGAGGCCGACCTTTCATCTATGAAGAGACGTCTTGTTTGATAGACACCATATCAACTAGTATTTAAAGAGGGCGATGCTCATTCCTACAATCAATAATATTATCAAGGAAGTTCGCATATCAGCAGGAGTTCGATTCATACAGCAGTTCAATATTGATCTCAAGGAGTTTGATTATCTTCATTGATTGTATATTTGCATCAAGAGTGGTGCCATTACTATTGCATCAGATCGGCCTTGTATTTGGCCATATTGTAAAGCAAATTGTTGCCTATTTATTCAATATATAAGTGATATATTGTTGCTGGGTTTTTCTCCCTCAAGGAGGAGGGTTTTCCCAGGGTATATGTTGTGTTCTATTGCTTAGATTTATTTTATTTCTGCTTAATTCAATTCTGGTCCTAAAATTAACATGGTATCAGAGCGGGTTTAAGCAAGATCGAGATCAGATTTGTTTAAGTAGTGAAAACTTCTTCTCTTCTTATCATCTAAGGGAGTCTATCTTAGCCTCGAAAATGGTGAACAGACTCAAGGTTGAAGATAGGCTTGATGGTGCATCCAACTTCACCTCTTGGAAGTTCAAAGTTCTTATTGCATTGGAAGAAAATGATATTCTCAATTTCGTGAAGAGTGAGGTGCCCAAGCCTTCCGATGAGGCTGAGAAAACACAATGGAGGAAGAATGGCACGAAGGCTAAGAAGATCTTGATTGATTCCATAAAGGATCACCTTGTGCCAATTATATCCAGGTTGAAGACGGCCAAAGATATGTTCAAGACTTTGGAAGGTTTGTATGAGATCAATAACACTAGCAGAGCTCTTGCCTTGAGGCAACAGCTACATCACATCAAGATGGCTAAAGGAGATTCAGTCATCTCCTTCTTCATAAAGATCACTGAGTTGAAAGATCAGCTATATGCCATTGGAGATATAGTTGAAGATAGAGATTTAGTCATGTTGGCACTGAATGGTCTTCCTCAATCTTGGGAGCCCTTTATCCAAGGTAACAGTGGAAGATCCAAATTACCCAAGTTTGATCGTCTTAGAGCTGATTGCATACAAGAGGAATCCAAGTTGGCAGCAAGAGGTAATGGATGAAGCTCTCACAATGAAGACAATCATGTTCTTGCTGCTCAAACTTCAAGAAGGAAAGGAAGAGAAGGGAAAAAAGCAAATTTCAAGAGGAATAGAGACATGAAATCAAATTATGCTCCTGAACCAAAGAAGAAGGATCTCTCCCATATTCAGTGTTTCAGATGTGACAAGTATGGTCAATATGCTAGAGATTGTGTAACAAGACCAAAGCAACATGCTTTTACTGCGGATGTTGATGATATCTCACCTCAAAAGGAATTGAGAGACAACTCAGGAGGATTTCTATTCATCTGTGCTCTATCAAGCAATGTTCCAACCGACAGTAGCACATGGTTGATTGATAGTGGCGCTTCACAACACATTACAGGATATAGAGAGCATCTTTCAGATTTGGTAGAAAGAAAAACCAACCTACAAGTGATAATGATGATGCTTGCTATTCAGTGAAAGGTGCTAGGGCCACCTCTCTTCACCTAGATTCTAGCATCCCTCTTCATTTGAGTGATGTCTTGTTTGTACCAGGAATCAAGAGGAATCTTGTATCAATTTCAGCTTTGGAGGACAAAGGATATCAAGTTGCATTTTCTAAAGGAAAATTTCTTGCTTGGCCAAAGAACTCTAGCATCAAAACAGCCCGTGTGCTTGGTGTTCATCAAGAGAGTCTATATAGACTTTCTATTCGTCGAATTCAAGCATTGTTGCATGATTCTTCTAGTTCGAGTGAGCTATGGCATAGGAGACTTGCTCACCTACATTTCAGAGCTCTTCCATCCATGGAGAAGGTCATGGGTCTACCAAAGCTCAGTCAGGAGCACGATGGCGTTTGCAGAGGTTGTGCAATGGGTAAGAATTCTAAGGGTCCTTTTCATAGTAGTGAAAATACATCAAAAGGAATTCTAGATCTTGTTCATTCTAATTTGTGTGGTCCAATGTCTATGGCATCCTTCAGTGATTTTTGGTATTATGTGATTTTCATTGATGACTATTCTAGAAAGACTTGGATTTACATTTTGAAGTCTAAAGTGTCTTAAGAAGTACTTGATAAATTCAAGGAATTTAAGGCTCTAGTTGAAAATTTGTTTGGGAAGAGGATCAAGGTTCTGAGATCTGATAATGGAGGAGAATACACTTTTGGAGGTTTCCATAATTTTTGTATTGAGGCAGCAATTAAGAGGGAGTTTTGTGTCCCTTACAATCCTCAGCAAAACGGAGCTGTAGAAAGGAAGAATAGATCCATAGTTGAGGCAGCCAAAGCTATGATTCATGATCAAGACTTACAAACCTTTCTTTGGGAAGAAGCTTCCAAAACTGCAGTGTATGTTCAGAATCTGAGCCCTCATCGAATATTGGAAAACATGACCCCTGAAGAAGCCTTCACAAGTGTGAAACCTGAGGTTAGTCATCTAAGAATCTTTGGTTGTCCTGTTTATATTCATGTGCCTAAAGATAAAAGATCTAAGTTAGAACCTTCTGGCAAGAAAGGAATATTTGTGGGTTACAATGAATCTTCAAAGGCCTACAAAATTTACATTCCAGGACAGAAATAGATTGAGATCAGTAGGGATGTCTCTTTCAAAGATGTTGCATTCAAAAGATCCAAGGGGTCTTACATGGAGATAGATAGTGAAGAACAAGAGACACCTCAGGATATGGACATTTCTCCTGATCATACTTCTGAGATTCAGAGGGAGTCTACTGAACCAGAAGAGGCTAGTGATCCAATTGATCCCATAGAACCTATTGATGGACTGAGAGACATTGCTATAGGTCAAAAGAAACCTCTATGGGCTAGACAGACTATGCAAGAGGCAGAGAAGTATGCAGCTCCTAGAGGCACATTCAGAGAAAGAAAAAGACCGCAAAAGTTTCCAGGCTATGTAGCATTCATGAGTCATATCATTGAGTCTGAGCCTTCCAATGTTGAGGAAGCATCAAATCAGCAAGTATGGAGAGATGCTATGACAAAAAAATATCAATCTATTATCAAGAATGATGTTTGGGATGTTGTACTTAGACCTGAAGGGAAATTAGTTGTATCTTCCAAGTGGCTTTTCAAGATTAAGCATGCAGCTGATGGGAGCATTGAGAAGTACAAAGCAAGATTTGTGGCTAAAGGATTCTCTCAGAAAGAGCGAATAGAATATGAGGAGACATTTGCTCCTATTACTCGATATACATCTATCAAGACTATCATTGCTATTCAGCTAAAGGATGGAAGCTACATCAAATGGACGTAAAGACAACATTCCTTAATGGTGTAATTGAAGAAGAAGTATACATCGAGCAACTAGATGGCTTTGTGATTCATGGGAAGTGTTGATGTGTTTTTCATGACCCCGCCAACACAGAATAAAGTTCACCAACAGCTACTCTATCCTCTCTTGAACAAAATCTCCTACATGCTAAAATTGCTAGAAAGATCATGCATTCAACTCCAAGGTTCCTTCATGCAATGGATAGTCTCAGTTGGCTCGATGTGATTTGCTGGTATTTCAAGGAGACTTACAAAATTGTTCAACAACGGAGAAGGGAATTTGAATGCTCGAAAGGTTTTATCTATAAAGCTCTTGTTTCCTAAACTAACCAGAAAGTACTGAATTTAAATGGTTGCAAGAATAAGAAGGCTCTAATCTACTCTAAGGCGTGGGACATGGCGATCAATTTTCGCAGACTTCAACCAAGCTTTGCTTTGCCTCGCTTTGGACAGCTTCCACAAAACTGGTGCAATCTTCAGAGGAGTAACCAAAGGTATTCAGATCATAATTCAACACGAAGACACCGTCACAACGACACATACCAACATGTGAATCACAAACGAAGTTAAGTCCGCAATGTTCCAGTTGACCACACAAGGCAAATTCACCATCAGCGAACACACTAGTGGTATGGATAAACGAAGCTTGCTCAAATCAAACACCACATTCCACAACTACCATCTACTTGCATGAAATGAAATTTACTCTACTTTAAGATACTTTTAAAAAAAAATGCTAAGTGATTCGAAAAGACGAAAAAGCCTTGCTAGCTACTCACAACAAAAGATGTAGTCATCATCAATGAAAACTCTTTTTATTATGAGAGTGTTCACAACAACCTTTTACAAAGCATTCAATGAGAAAGCTTTCCTTCCTCTTCAATCTATGCTATGCTAAACAATCTAAACTATCTCTAAACTATCTCTCTATCTTCTACTTCTAATCTAATCTAATATAAATGAGGGGGAATGCCCCTTTTATAGTTGGCCAAGTCTAGTGGACGGCTCAAATTCAATTACAATGAAGGGCTCAAATTGAGCCACATAAGCTCTAACCCTAAAAACTACCACCAAGAAAAGTGGGGTAATAAATGAGCAATTAATGTCCACCATCCTTCTAGAAGATTCTTGTCCAGAGACGCGTTCCCACTGTTCTTTCTTTGACTGCAAACTCAATCAAACAGCTTCAACTTCTGGCATGGCAGGCGCGTTCTCATTTTGAAATTCCAAGACTGCAACCTCATTCTTCTGCTTGACGATGATTTTCCTCTTAGATGTCATTCTTTAACTCTCCAACGCCTTTTGTTCATTTCTCACTTAGATCCTGAACGATTTTCCTATCTCGGACTCAACCATTTCTTCCTTGCCACCCGTCTCCCCGAGTTGGTTGCATACTAGGTCTTTGTGGAGCAACATCCAACACTTAGCCGTTTCTTTCATCATCTTCCTTCATGGCTTGGCCGCAAATGAGACATCATGGAGGAGATTCAACATGTAACTTCATCTTCTTCTGAATGTTGTCCTGGAGTATTTGTTCCACCACCTCAAGTCATCATGCTTTAGTCCCGACGTTCATCCTGCAAAACAAACAGAAAGAAGAGCATCAAAACACTTATAACAAAAATTCACTTCTCACTTACCTGATCCCTATGTTCTGATCTTCAAGGTCCAATTGGTCTCGGGATCCGATGAAATTCATCATTTTTCTCTAGCATAACTTTTCATCATGGGCGTATTTAGAGACTTGTGTGTTCATTTCACAGGGTCCTCTTCAAGGGCGCATTTACAACCTAGTGTTTGGAGTTTGTGCATTAGAAATTTCTCCACCTTGAGGGCGCATTTGAAAGCTTGATGTTTGAGTTTCACTTCATCTTCAAATTCTTCATGCCTTGGACAAATTTCATCTCTTCCTTGTGAGCGTATTTCACCTCTTGTCCTAGGGCGCATATTGCTCTTGGTGTTCTCATACTCAATGCCTTAGGCGTTTTCTTAAGCTTCCTCCTCCCTGGGCGTATTTAGTAGGGTGTATTCTCACTCATCTCCCTCTTGCCTTAGAATATTTTTCCCTTTGGGGCTTGGGCGCATTTCAGGTCCTCTACTTCTATTTTTCCATCCTTAGAAACTTTTTCTTGCACCTTCACAAGCTTGGGCACATTTAGGAGGTCAAGCTTCCATTTTGATTGTCTTAGCAAAATTTTGTGTCCCACTTGTCCTTTGGGCACATTTGATGTGTGCTACTTCCATTTTCAACTACTTAGCACAATTTCTTAGTCACCTCTTATCCAAGGGCGCATTTTACCCCTTGTACTTTCATTTTTGACACTTAGCATATTCCTAAACCTCCCCTTTCACCTTGGGCGCATTTCACTAGCCCTACTTTCAATTCACTTGCCTTAGAAAAATTTCCACGCTCAACCTTGTCCTTTGGTGCATTTAGTGTAATGTCTCCTTCTCATCAGTGATATGTTCTGACACTCATCAGCCTATTCCGGAAGCCTGGAGGCTCATTTGAGGTAAAATTAGGGTTTCCATGTTCAGAGGTTCATAGCTTTTCAGGGAGTTTACTATTTATAGTAAATTCTATTTTTGGGCAGTATGCAGTTATCAATCTTCAAGGTCTTCATTTTCAGTTGGAGCATTTAATGCAATTCAAGTCTGGCTTCTAAAGGTTTTTATTTTGGTGAATAAAGGCATTAATGTTATAACTTGCAGTTGACCCCTTGGCCTAGGAAAATAACTTAAGTTGTTCTTAAAAGGTGGTCATGAAGGGGGACGTCGTCATGAAGGATAAATTAAATATTTTAAGTCTTTTAATGCTTTGGGAAAAGTGGATGCCTTTTCTTGAAGAGATTCTTTTAAAAATAAAGTTTATTTGTGCCTTGATAAAGTGGACGCCATTTTGAGAAGTTGGAAGGTTTTTGGAAATTTGAAAAGTCATTGGTGACTTTTGGCGTACCTTCTTGGGGATTTGATGAGTCTTCTGATCTTTTATAAAATGGAAGCCTTGCTCCAGTTTTTACTATCCATGAATTTTGCTAATGTTATGCTGTCAAAATGACAATTGAATTATTGCTTCGAGGAAAGCTTACCTCCAAGCCTCTTGTCCAATTTCGTGTTTGAAAGATAACACCTAGTTGGCCTTTTGCTGCTTCTCAAATCAGACTAGCAGATTGAGCTCAACAGATGAAGTTTTTGATGATATTTTCCAGTTTTGAAGTTGTTGATGCTACCACAGCTGAAAGTCGATTTTGCATACAGCTTTGTGAGTGATTTTTATTTCATTTTGGGTGTCTTAGAATCTTGTTTCTCTGCCTTGGGCGACCCCTTCTACCAATTTGCAGATTTTATTTCAGAGTATTTAATTTTATCTTGCCAAATCGCCCTTCTCAAGGGTCGTACCATTCTTGGGAGCTTTGGAATTTGTGCAAGAATTATTCACTGAGTTTTGAGGCTATTTTGTGTTATGATTTTGGGCGCCTACCTCCTAGAAGGCATCTTGCAAAAGACATCATTCGATTCCGAGGTATTTTGAATGAGTTATGAATAATTTAGTGGATTCATAGTTGCTTGGTTCTTCATTCCAGTTTGCTGATTTTTCTTATCAGACTTTAGAAGTTCAGATTTTTGATTCATTATCAGCAATTAGAGGGATAATTATTTGTATGGGATCATCCATTACTCATGTGCTTTGAAGCTATTGTAATTTACATGTAATTTGCAGCTTTCTTCTTATTTGTAAGACTGTTAACAGTAGTACTGTTTCAGTCCTTAATCGCTGCAATTAATTTCTTCTTTCTTCTCACATTAAGTACCCCTGGATGGTCTACCGCCAGTGTGGATAATTGAATTTGTATCTCTCTTTGTACCCACTCTCAAGTGGTGAATCCCCACTCTTAAGTGGATGCCCGCCGCAGCGGATGAATTAGATAGATGTATCTTCATGGCTGGTTATCCGCCTATTTGCTTCAGTTTCAATTAATAACTCCGTCATATGTTAGCACCTCGCCCTCAGTGGGATCTTGAGTGCACATTCTTGACGTTGAGTTTGCTTCA
This sequence comes from Sequoia sempervirens, assembly GCA_007258455.2. Lineage (NCBI taxonomy): Eukaryota > Viridiplantae > Streptophyta > Pinopsida > Cupressales > Cupressaceae > Sequoia > Sequoia sempervirens. Next base: position 36,672 of record VDFB02141875.1, read on the forward strand.
TTTCAAGTTATTGTTTTTAGTTTCTCCGCCATATGACAACACCTATCCTTCCTTGGGATTGAGTGTGCATTCTTGGCGTTGAGTTCTTTCAAGCTTGGATTTCAGTTTTAATGCTAACGCTAATTCAATTGGCGAAGTGTTGGTTTATGTTGTGTAAATCTATCGAAAAAATTGGTTAGCATATTTCATTTAGGTAGGCCAACTTCCATTTCATGACTCAGAAGATGCCTTCTCCACTTTGGGCGCATTTGGACCCATGGACTTCCATTTTGAACACTTAGAAAATATTCCTATCAACTCATCCAAGCTAAGGCGCATTTAGCACCTCATACTTTCAACTTTCATCACTTAGAATATTTTCAAGTCCTCTTGTCTTGGCACAATTCCACCCCTGAGCTTTCATTTTAAATGACTTAGCCAAATTTCCACACCCAACTCTCCACTAGGGTGCATTTAGGTAGTTGGGCTTTCACTTTACTTGCCTTAGAAACATTTTGTTACTTCATTCTTCAAGTGGGGCGCACTTGGAGTGGGCTACTTCTAGTTTCTCAAACTTAGAAAAATTTCTTAAGCTCTCCCTTCACCTTGGGCGCATTTCCACCTCTCTACTTTCATTTTTGAATACTTAGATGCTTTCCATTCTCTTCACTCCAACTTGGGGCGAATTTTAGACATTGTGCTTTCATTTTTGATGCCTTAGGCAATTTTCAAACTTCAACTTCTTCTTGGGCGCATCTAGGGAGGCCTCCTTCTAGTTTTGCAGACTTAGAATTTCTCAAGCCTCCATCCTCAAGTTGGGGTGCATTTGGAGCCTTGTGCTTTCATTTTTGAGACTTAGCAAATTTGCAAGCCTCCCCAAGCTCCTTAAGGCACATTTCACTAGCCCTACTTTCAATTCACTTGCCTTAGAAAAATTTCCACGCTCAACCTTGTCCTTGGGTGCATTTAGGTAGGCCAACTTCCATTTCATGACTCAGAAGATGCCTTCTCCACTTGGGCGCATTTGGACCCATGGACTTCCATTTTGAACACTTAGAAAATATTCCTATCAACTCATCCAAGCTAAGGCACATTTAGCACCTCATACTTTCAACTTTCATCACTTAAAAGATTTTCAAGTCCTCCTCTTGTCTTGGACGCAATTCCACCCCTGAGCCTTCATTTTAAATGACTTAGCCAAATTTCCAAATCCAACTCTCAACTAGGGCGCATTTCATAGGTCCTCCTTCCAATTTATGACTTAGAAAAAAAATTTAAGCCCTTTATCTCCAAGCTAGGCACATTTCTATAGGTGAGCTTTCAATTTCCCATACTTAGAAATTTTCTCATCAACCTCAAGTTACTAGGGCGCATCCAAGGGGGTATGCCTCCTTTCTTCATGACTTAGGCAAATCTTCCATTCACCCTTGTAGCTTAGGTGCATTTGATGCCTTGAGCTTTCATTTTCGTACACTTAGCAGATTTTCAAGCTCCTCAACTCCTAGCCTAGGTGCATATTGGTGGGTGGGTTTCCAGTTTCAAACTTTGAAAGATTTTCATCAACCTTCTAAATCCTAGGTGCATTTGGAGGTTGGGGCTTCAAGTTTCAGATACTTAAAAAAAATTTTATGCCCCCTGCCTAGCTTCCTATTTTTAGTAAATTCTGGGCTCCTGTGATTTCCATGAATTTTTAGCATTTTCAAGACCTGATTTCTACTCAACTTGACCTTCGTGATGTAACTGTTGTGTTCACACCTGTCACCTATGTTGACCTGCTATTTATAGTAACTACTTGATTTGAGAACTTCTGCAACTTTGTTTGAC